>JBAKBP010014911.1:30000-57335 GCA_037953745.1 Lithodes maja
TCTACCGAAAAATGTAAAAATTTATCTTGAAAAGAGACTCAAGGGGGTGTAATTTTAAGATTGATGGAGGTCTAGGGAACAAACTAAATACCCCCCCTTAAATAGACGTCGCTGGTACAGAGAGGGTTAACTCCGCCAAATCATCAGTAATTGCTTCAGCAGGAGGGTTGCAATAATGGATTCAGTTTGAGCAGCCTTATAACCCTTGATCACACACAGCTATAATGGATGTGGATTCTGCCTTACCATCGCTAGACCAGTACATGTTTAGCCCCATTAGTTTTGAGGTGTTAAGACGTTCGCCCCATTACTGTGGCGATTTTTAGAATTTTCGCCTCATTTCTTCTCAATTTTAAGAACTTTCGTGAGCTTAGGTGTCGATTTTCTCCTGGTGAGCGACAGCGAGCCTGTAATTTAAGAGCAATCGGCCTTCGGCCGGGACATTTTTCTACCGAAAAATGTACAATTTATCTCAAATGGAGGTGTTGAGGGTACTTTTCTTAAGCTTGTGGAGGTCTAGGGAGAGAACTACGACAAAATTAAATATATGAATGAATACAAAATATATAAAAATCTCCCCTTAATTCCGTCAAAAAGGTTTGCCATAATAATAGATTCAGTTTGAGCCTAACCTTTGATCACACCTAGCATAATTAATGTTGATAGTCTGCCTTGACCGGTACAGTTGGCTCCAGGTATTCCTGTATCCCACTCCATGTTTACCGGTACCTACATTGTCAAACATGGTAGGTTTAAGGGCTTTTTTCCAGCATTGTATGGAGAAATCCGGCTTCGACGGAAACATTTTTCTATCGAAAAGTGTACAAATTTAGCTTGCTGTCAAAACAAATATATATAAATGCTGGCTCGCTATCGCTCGCCAGGAAAATATTGACACCTGGATGGGGGTAAAAGTCTTAAAACAGCAGGCTGAATGGGGCCGAATGGATACAAACCAAAGAGAGGGGGAGAGAAAGAGAAAAAAAAAACGAGGTGGGCTCCCTTAAAGGTATATCAGTTGTTTCAGGGGGGGGGGGGGCTTTTCTCCCTAGACCTCTATCAAGCTTTAGAAAACACCCTCAAGATCCCCCCACACCCCTAAATTTGTACATTTTTCGAAGGCTAGTTCTTCCCAAATTACAAGATCATCAGGAATAAAATCGATTCCCAGATGACACGAAAGGTATTATGACAACCAATCTCAAAAAACTAGTGGGGCTAAGCATGAGGGAGAAGGGGGCCCAGAAAGAAACAAAAGCCTACCCCTAATAATCAGTTGGAATACGATGTGAGAAAACATCTTAAGGGAACCCACCTCGCATTTGTTTTATCTTTCTCACTCTCTTTCTTTGGCTTGTATCCATTCGGCCCCATTCAGCCTACTGTGTCAATACATTTACCCCCATCCAGGTGTCAATATTTTCCTGGCGAGCGGTAGCGAGCAAGCATATATATATTTTTGTTTTGACAGCAAGCTAAATTTGTAAATTTTTCGATAGAAAAATTTCTCCGGCGTAGCCGGATTTCTCCATACAATGCTGGCTCGCTATCGCTCGCCAGGAAGAAATCGACACCTGGATGGGGATAAACATCTTAAAACAGTTGGCTGAATGGGGCCGAAGGGATACAAGCCAGAGAAAGAGAGAAAAGGAGAGAAGGATAAGAAAAACAGCAGGTGCCCCCCCCCCCCCCTTAAGCTATAACTGCATGATGGTTATATAGGCTATATACTGCCTCTGTCTTAACTATCGACATATACATTATATTATATTATTATATACTGTGATACTCCTGGTTGACTGTCTATTTACTTAAGGGGAGGCAGACCGTTTGTTTGGTCTATTAATTAATGTATTCATATATTGGTTTAGTTTCCTCCTAGACCTCCATCAAGCTTAGAAAAACACCCCCTAGAACCCCCTTCAAGATAAAGTTGTAAATTTTTCGGTAGAAAATTTCCCGGCCGAAGGCCGGTTCCTTTTAAGATTGCAGCCTCGCTATCGCTCGCCAGGAAATAATCGACACCTAAATGGCACGAAAAGACTTAAAATTGACAACAAAATGGTGCGAAAGGTGTTAAAATTGCCAAAATAATGGGCCGAACGTCTTATAATCTCAAAACTAGTGGGGCTAAACATTAGGGAGAAGGAGGTCCAGGAAAACGGTCTGCCTCCCCTTAATTACAGAATATCTTAAGTCCTCAATCTGCTGTTCTGTTTACTCGAACAATTACGCTTGGCAAATATTAACGTATTGGGTCAGGAATAATAGGTTTGATTATGTTGTTCGATTTGACTCTCTCTCTCTCTCTCTCTCTCTCTCTCTCTCTCTCTCTCTCTCTCTCTCTCCATTTATCATCAGTGCATCAAAGCACAATGTAATGGAAGCAAATAAGGCAGAGAGGGGAGCGGTGGAAAGCATTTGGAGTGGAGAGAGAGAGTGTGTGTGTGTGTGTGTGTGTGTGTGTGTGTCGAGTGTGTGTTTGAGATAGATAGATAGATAGAGACAGAGAGAGAGTCTGTTTGTGTGTGTGAGAGAGAGAGAGAGAGAGAGAGAGAGAGAGAGAGAGAGAGAGAACAAATGTGAAGCCAAAATGGAAAGAGAGAAGAAGCTAAAGGAGGAAATAGGAAGAAGAGACGAAAAGAAGAAGGAAAGATAAAATTATGAAATTAAGGGAGAAAGGAAGGAAGGAACAAAGGAGAGAAAGAAGGTGGGGGTAAGGAAAGATTGAAGGAAGGAAGGAAGGAAGGAGATAGAAAATAAGGAAGGTAGGGAAGAGTAGAGAAGGAAGAAGAGAGGAAGGTAAGGAAGAGAGGAAGGAAAGAAGGCAGGAAGGAAAGAAGGCAGGAAGGAAAGAAGGCAGGAAGAATAGTAAAAATAATTGAAGGAAAAGAGGAAGGAAGAAAAGTAAGAAAGTTATAAAGAATGGAAGGAAGGCAGAAAGGTAAGAAGGAAAATAAAAGGAAGGAAGCAAGAAAAGAAGGGAGGAAGAAAATGTATGAAAAAAGGAAGGACGGCAATAAGGAGAGAAGTAAGAAGAATCTAAGGAAACGAAGAAGGAAGAAAGAAAAGAAAGAAGGAAGAAAAAGGGACGACAAAAGAAAAAGAAGTAAAGGAAGGAAGGAAAAAGGATAAATAATGATAAATAGCAGATCAGAAAGATAAAAATGACTGATCATATTTGCAGTTTCTTTTCCCCGTTTTCTTTTATGCGTGTTTTCCGTTTTCTTTCGTGCTAATATTGATGAAAACTCTACCTAGTAATTTAGGAAGATATATTGGGAAAGAGACTGACAGGCAACATAATCCCCCTCCTCTCCCCCCTCTCACCCATCCTATCTCTCGCTCGCTCTCTCTCTCTCTCTTTCATAAAAACACACAACCATATTATCACACACACACACACACACACACACACACACACACACACACACACACACATACACACACACACACACACAACACACACACACACACACACACACACACACAAAACATCGCTCCTGTATTGGCAAAATATTTGTCCGTCTGTGTACTCATACCTCATGCTTCCCAGTACCCTGGAAAGAAGCAAGCATCCATCCAGTTCCTAAA
Organism: Lithodes maja; assembly: GCA_037953745.1. Lineage (NCBI taxonomy): Eukaryota > Metazoa > Arthropoda > Malacostraca > Decapoda > Lithodidae > Lithodes > Lithodes maja. The sequence goes on from JBAKBP010014911.1 coordinate 33,595, forward strand.
AAAGGTGCCTCTTCAGATTCATCAAACTACAGACCAATAGCTATAACTTCCACTCTTGGTAAAGTTTTTGAAATTATATTAAATAATCACATAATTAAGCATCTTGAGAATAATAAATTAATCAGTGATAGGCAATATGGTTTTAGACGATGTCGATCAACTGCAGACATTCTTTGCCTTCTTACGCATCAAATCAACCAAGCTACAGACCAACATGGTGAAACACATACAACAGCACTGGATATATCAAAGGCATTTGATAGAGTCTGGCATCAATCCTTATTGTCGAAGATGTCACACTACGGCCTTGCATCATTAGCTCCACTAATTTCTTCTTATCTTCATAACAGAAACATACGTGTAATGGTAGATGGCCTTTATTCTCAATTTCACTCAATAAATGCTGGTGTTCCCCAGGGATCAGTTTTGGCCCCAACTCTGTTCCTCATTCATATCAATGATCTCATATCTACCACTCATAATCCAATACATTCCTACGCAGATGACTCAACACTCCACAGTTCCTTCACATTTACCAATTCTTTCACCCAACCCGATCTTATAAATTCAAAAATAAACACTGCAATTTCTCTGAACCAGGACCTTTCTAGAATTAATTAATGGGGACAAAATAATCTAGTTTCCTTTAATGCACAGAAAACCAAGTACATTCGATTTTCTAACCGACAGAATCTCACTGACTCCCATATATTTTGTAATTATGTATATACTCCCACTTCCCCTAGTATTGACATCCTCGGTGTAACATTAACTACTAACTTGAGCTGGACACATTATATTAGAGGCATTGCTAAGAATGCCTCTAAAAAACTGGGACTCCTGTACAGAGTTCGAGAATTCTTCACTGACGAGCAGTTGGCCGTAATATATAAAAGTCATGTGCGTTCTCAAATGGATTACTGTTCACCTCTGTGGGGTGGAAGTGGAGTGGTTGCATTGAGGCAATTGGACAAAATTCAAAATAAAGCTATTAGATTAATCAATAACCCTGCAATCACACAGGACCTTCCTACATTATCCATACGAAGAAACATTGCATCCCTTGCATTATTCTACAGATATTTTCACAGCAATTGTTCCGAGGAACTTGCTTCAATTGTGCCGCCTCTCCACATCTTTCCCCGTAGAACTAGGGCAGCTGAGAGCGCCCATGAATTTACACTTTCTCCTCCACAATGCAGAACTTCTGCTTATCAAAATTAATTTATCCCCAGAACTACTACTACTACTATTCCCTAACCTGGGGCTTAGGGAATAGAATATGCCCCACGTGCCTTCTGCGTGTCGTAAGAGGCGACTAAAGAGGTTGGGTCGGTGGGCTTGCGACCCCCACCCGGAAAAAATATCTAAGCAAAAAAAAACGAACGAACAGCCTCGGATGCGGACGGAACCAACGTTGACGAACCACGACCGACTAAGGACATGCCTTCGGACATTCTGAGAATGGCTACGTGGAATGTTAGTGGCATGAATGATGGCACAAAAGAGAGAGAGGTTCTGGAAGTGTTAGTGAATGCCAGGCTGGATGTATGTGGAATGACAGAGACCAAATGGAAAGGTTCAGATGTGAGAGAATGGGAATGTGGAATGGGTGTGTGTGCTGGAGTGAGTGAGGGAACAGCGAGAGAAGGTGCATGTTTGTTTGTAAGTAGCAAATGGAAGGAATGTGTAAGAGAGTATGGGTCTGTGGGTTCAAGGATTGTGTGGGTGAGAATGAAAGTAGGAATACAAACGTGGGTGATTGTATGCGTGTATGCCCGACAGAGGATATACTTGAAAGAAAGAAAGAGGAGTTCTGGATGAATGTGGAGGCGTGCCTGGAGAAGTTTGACAAGAACGAAAGAATATTTCTGATTGGGGATATGAATGGTAAGGTGGGTGATAGGAAAGTTGAGGGAGTGGTGGGAGGGTGGGGGGTACCATCAGAGGTGAATGGGAATGGTAGTGCACTTGTGGACGTATGTGTGGGGAGGAGGCTGTGGATAGCCAACACCTTCTTCCGACACAGAATGATCCACAGGTACACGTGGAAACGGATGTTGACGATGAAGGATAAGACAGTGGTGGAACGAAAGTCATTGATTGATTATGTATGTGTGGATGAACGAATGAAGAAATCTGTGATGGATGCTAGGGTGTATAGGGGTATTGGAGGGGGTCTGTCTGATCATTATGTAGTGGTAGCTAAGGTTAGAATACAAAAGAAGTGGGTGAGGAGAGCGGGAGGGAGGCGAGAGGAGGGTGGAATGGTGAGGAGGGTGGAGAGGTTGCAGGAGGAGGAAGTCAGGGAGTACAAAGGAGTACAAAGGAAATCAAGCAACAACAGATCCAGTGACCCTTCTAGGTTGCTTGTCCTCCAAAACACTGAGGATCAAGTGTCCAAACAGTGGTTTAGAGTGGGTAAGGGAACATTGGAAAGGGAATTACTGCCCTGGAACTAATGTCCGTGGCAGGATTAGGAAGTTAGTAGGGGACAGATGGGTTACTAACTGAGGGGGGGATAAAATAAAGTTATTCATTTACAAACGCAGTCAGTCGCGGGTTTGATGCGAGATATTTGTCTACGCGGAGTTTAAATGAATCAACGGTGATGCAGTCTATAACGTTTCGTGGAGGAGTACAGGAGAGCAGTGGAAAGACGACTAGGTGGGTTCGACCTGGAAGTTATGGAGGAAGTGGAGGAGATGAGCAAGGTGTTTAAGGATGAGATCTGTGCAGCATGTGAGGAGGTGTGTGGAGTGAGGAGAAGAGGGAGGGGAGTGAAAGGTACAGCATGGTGGACAGAAGAGGTAAGAATAGCTGTGGAAGAAAAGAAGAAAGCATATAGAGAGTGGTTGGGTAGTAGAGGGAATGAAGATTCCGAGAGACAGAAACGAGCGAGGTACGTGGAGAGTAAGAGGGTGGTGAAGAGAGTAGTGAAGGAAAGTAAGAGAAGAGTAGATGAGGAATTTGGAAGGAATCTGAGTGTAAAATGGAGGGAGAGTAAGAAACTGTTCTGGAAAGAAGTCAAGAAAGTTAGGGAAGGTAGTAAGGGTGTGAAAGATAAGAATGGGAGAATGCTAGCCGAGAAGCAAGAGAGAGTTGAAAGATGGAGGGAGTACTTCAGTGAGTTGCTAAATGAAAGGAATGAAGAGCCAGCAAACATAGCTGGATATGGTATGGGAGGGAGAAGAAGAGAAGTAGTGGAGGAGGAGGTGGGGATCAGGAGGTCAGAAGTGTGGGAAGCCATGAAAAGAGTGAAGTTGGGGAAAGCACCAGGAACAGATGGAGTGAGTGGGGAAATGTTGAGGTATGGTGGTGAGATAGTGATAGAATGGGTATGGAAAATGTGCAAACTAGCATGGGAGAAGGGGAGTGCACCCGATGACTGGAAGACTGGCATAATAGTCCCCCTATATAAGGGCAAAGGGGAAAGAGGAGTGTGTGGTAACCACCGAGGAATATGTCTTCTAAGCGTAGTAGGGAAGGTATACAGTAGGGTAGTGATTGAGAGAGTGAGAACGGAGAAATGGATAGGCGACGAGCAGGGAGGTTTTAGGAAGGGAAGAGGATGTGTAGATCAGATTTTTACCCTGAATTGTGTTGTGGAGAAGTATCTGGAGAAGAAACAAAAGGTGTATGTTGCCTTTATGGACTTGGAGAAGGCCTATGACAGAGTGGATAGAGAAGGTTTGTGGAAAGTACTTAGAATATACGGAGTAGAGGGTAAGTTGCTGAAAGCAGTGAAGAGCATGTATGAGGGTGCAAAGGCGGCAGTACGTGTGGAGAGTGAGCAGAGCGAGTTCTTTGACCTGAATGTTGGTTTGAAACAGGGGTGTGTGATGTCCCCGTGGTTGTTTACTGTATATATGGATGGAGTTATGAAAGAAATACTATCAAGAGCAGTGGATGTTGGTGTATCGCTGAAAAGGGAGGGAATTGAGTGGAAGCTACCTATACTGCTGTTTGCGGATGATACAGTTCTGATGAGTGATAATGAATGGGAGTTGCAGGGTCTGGTAAATGAGTTTGGAACAGTGTGCGAAAAACGGAATTTGAAGGTAAATACGGGGAAGAGCAAGGTTATGGTCTTCGAAAGGGGTGAAGTCACAGAGTGTGAGGTGAAGCTGAACGGTCAGGCTATGGAGATCGTCAACTCTTTTAAGTATCTGGGCAGTGTGTTGAGTAAAGATGGGACTATGGATGAAGAGGTGCGGGAGAGGGTACAACAGGGGAAGAGGGTTGTAGGAACGCTAAAAGCAGTAACAAGAAATAGGGTGGTCAGTATGGAAGTGAAGAAGTCCTTGCATGACAGTGTGGTAATCCCGACACTGACTTACGGAAGCGAAGCATGGACGTTGGTTGAGAGACTCAGACCAAGAGTGAGAGCAGTGGAAATGAATTACTTAAGGAGTGCGTGCGGAGTTACATGGAGGGATAGACAGACTAATGAGGAAGTAAGAAGGAGGTGTGGTGTGGAGGTAGATGTGCTGGAAAGTGTGAAAAGGAACAACTTGAGATGGTTCGGCCATATGGAACGTATGGAAAGCGAGAGAATGACTAAGAGGGTGTACGAGAGCGAGGTGGAGGGACAGAGGGGGAGAGGTAGACCGAATATGAGGTGGAAGGATGGAGTGAGGAACTACATGAACGAAGGCGGTGCTGGTTGGGAGGAGGGGCGTCGACTGACTGGGGACAGAGGTGCATGGGGGCGGTTCGTTCGTGGCCACCCCTTCGGGGATCACGGCGTCGGGCAATAGATAGATAGATAGATAGAACTACTACTCTTTGGAATTCACTTCCCTCGAGTTGCTTTCCACAAACTTACAATCTACAAAAGTTTAAATCCAGTTGTTACAAACATTTTATGAATGGAGGATGCCTTTAGGCACATGGACCTTTTTGTTTTATCTGTGTTTTTTCCTTCCTCCGTTCATCGTCTCTTTAAAAAAAAAAAAAAAAAAAAAAATAGACACACACACACACAGACATATTAATATACACACACACACACACACACACACACACTCACACACACACACACACACACACACACATTCACAAACTGTTTTAGAATACTCAAGATGGATTGTCTTGACTATACTATACAGTATTATGAATTATACAAGCAGGTACTGATTTAATTAATGGTTCTTGGTCAAATATATTAGTGAAACCAAATGATATTGAACAAGTAGATATTTACCATTGTAATTTGCTGTACATACTGCAAATCGCCTGGGTAACATGATATCTCTCTCTCTCTCTCTCTCTCTCTCTCTCTCTCTCTCTCTCTCTCTCTCTCAAACATAATAACGCATAAAATACCCCCTCTCTCTGTCTAACACACACTCACATTCTCATTCTCTCTCTCTCATAATTCCATCGCAGTTAAAAGGACCAATGTATCGCGCATGTCCTTGTGTCGCTCGCGTCCTCAACTTTTAAAAATAGAAAATAAAACAATTCACCGAGGGAGAAAAAAGTGTCAATGAATGTGAGGCGAGCGGAGGAGGTATGAGAAAAAAGGCGCGAGAGAGAGAGAGAGAGAGAGAGAGAGAGAGAGAGAGAGAGAGAGAGAGAGAGAGAGAGAGAGAGAGAGAGAGACTAAACAAAAAGCATCAGTGTGAAGGAACTGTTTATAATACCATGTAGGAATATCCCTGCTGCAGGTGATTGTAATTATTATGCACAACACACGTACTTTACGTTGTCTTTCTGATAAATAGCGACGTCTATAGCATAAACCTCCTAATAGCCCGAAATTGGCTATATTTACCTATGTGTATAAATAGTCCAATATGTTGCTGTGTGTACAAACTCTCCCATTCTGCCCACGCTTTCTCCAAACATCTGCCTTCTTCAAGTAAGAGTGTCTTCGGAAAACAGAGAGAGAGAGAGAGAGGGTGTGTGTGTGAGAGAGAGAGAGAGAATGAAAGAGTGTGTGTGATAGAGAGAGAATGTGTGTGTGTGTTACTCAGTTACTTGTTCGTCAAGGGGAATCCACGCAATGCGAGCTAAGCTCATTATTATCGCGCCTCCTTAACTGGGAGTGTATTGCGTGAAATGCATGTTAAGTGTTTTATGTACTGTTGGAATGGCTGTGGATGTGTGTGTAGTCTGTATTTTAGCCAATTGGCGACATCGGAAACGAAGGCTTAGGGTGGATCTGTATGGTACCATTCTCACTATAGACGGTACCGTCTCGCCCGAAGGCTTAGGTAGCCATCAGCTTAGGTGAACCATATGATACCCATCTCGCCTTGTACCATTTTTGCCAACCCCAGATGGGACGTCACAACGTCGTCCACTTATTCCAGGTATCTATTTACAGCTAGGTGAACTGAGGCTAACACATGAAAGGAGACAAGCCCAATTTGTCTCCGCCCGGCCGGGGATTGAACCCCCGACCCCTCGTGTGTGACACGAGAGCTCTACCTACTAGGCTACGGGCTGTGTGTGAGAGAGTGTGTGTGATAGAGAGAGTGTGTGTGTGATAGAGAGAGAGTGTGTGTGTGTGAGAGAGAGAGTGAGTGGGACAGAGAGAGTGAGTGAGACAGAGAGAGAGTAAGTGAGACAGAGAGAGTGACTGACTAAGTATTATATACAGTATATATTTACCCATTGGATTCTGTGGTTGATTGATTACCCTGCCTGGTACACAGGGGCTACTCCATATTATCCAGGGTACCACAGATTACCTTCCCTAGATGGAACATCACAAATGTCCACTAACTCCAGGTTCCTATTTACTGCTAGGTGGACAGAGACATCGGGAATTAAGTGGCTATCGTCTTGTCCAGGAATCGAACCCGGGTCTTCTAGGTAGTGATCAAAGCGCGTTACCATTGTACCTCATAAATATTTGTCCAGTTGTATATTTATTATTATTATTATTATTATTATTATTATTATTGGTAGTATTATTATTATTATTAGGATGGAGGCTATGAATCCTCCTCCCCTTGTTAATTTCAGCTACTAAACGAGACAGAGAAAGAGGCGAGGGAATGCGAAAATGGTCCCGGACCCTAAGCATTAGAACTATAAATGTTGTTTCTGTTCGGTCTCGGTCTCCAGTCGGCCACCCCCAGCTTTGGGATATGTGCCTAAGTATATACATACATACATACATTATTAGTGGCTACATACATACATACATACATATATACATTATTAGTGACTACATACATACATACATACAAATATTAATGACGACATACATACATACATACATACATACATACATACAATTATTAGTGACTACATACATACATACATACATACATACATACATACATACATACAAATATTAGTGACTACATACATACATACATACATACATACATACATACAAATATTAGTGACTACATACATACATACATACATACATACATACATACAAATATTAGTGACTACATACATACATACATACATACATACATACACATACAATTATTAGTGACTACATACATACATACATACATACATACAAAAATATAATGTATATACACAAATATAATGCAAAATATATAACAATTATGTAGTATGTACTGTATGTATGAATGTATGTATGTATATATAATTACATACATACATACATACATACATACATACATACATAATTATTGCATATAGTTGTTTATTTATTTTGTATTTAGAGTAGTGAAAAGTTGACTATCTCTTCCATCTCCTCCAATTCCCCAGCAATCCACGAAAATGTGTTAAGGGAGCCCACCTCGCTTTTTTTTTTCTCTTTCTCTCCCTCTCGCTTTGGCTTGTATCCATTCGCCCCCATTCAGTCTACTGTTTTAAGACGTGTATCCCCATCCAGGTGTCAATATTTTCCTGGCGAGCGGTAGCGAGCCAGCATATATATACTGTATATATATTTTTTTGTTTTTGACAGCAAGCTAAATTTGTACATTTTTCGATAGAAAAATTTCTCCGGCAAAGCCGGATTTCTCCATACAATGTTGGCTCGCTATCGCTCGCCAGGAAGAAATCGACACCTGGATGGGGATAAACGTCTTAAAACAGTTGGCTGAATGGGGCCGAATGGATACAAACCAGGGAAAGAGAGAAAAGGAGAGAAAGATGAAAAAAAAAAAAACGGTGACCCCCCTTAACAATTTCGAATTAAGGGTGGATAGGCGTCTGTATTGGATTATTTAATTATCTATTTAATTATCTATTTAATAATGTATTTAATTATCTATATATTACATTATTAGTTTCCTCCCTCGACCTCCATCAAGCTTAAAAAATACCCCCAAGACCTCCTTCAAGATGGATTTGCACATTTTTCGGTGGAAAATTGTCAAGGCTGAAGGCCGATTCCTCTTAAATTACAGGCTCGCGAAAAAGTTGACACCTAAATGGCACGAAAGGTCTTGATATTGACAAAGAAGAGGGGCGAAAGGTCTTAAAATCGACAAACTAAGGGGGTGAGCGTCTAAAAATCTGAAAACTAATGGCGCTAAACATGAGGAAGAAGAAGGTGGTCCAGGAAAAACAACACCCCTCTCTCCTTAAGGGGGTGACCTGAATTTGTTCTCTCCTTTTCTCTCTTTCTCTGGCTTGTATCCATTTGGCCCCATTCAGCCTACTGGTTTAAGACGTTTATCCCCATCCAGGTGTCAATTTTCTTTACTGGCGAGCGGTAGCGAGCCAGCATATGTCTTAAATGTTTTTGACAGCAGGCTAAATTTGTACATTTTTCGATAGAAAAATGTCTCCGGCGAAGCCGGATTTCTTCATATAATGCTGGCTCGCTATCTCTCGCCAGGAAGAAATCGACACCTAGATGGGGATAAACGTCTTAAAATAGTTGGCTGAATGGGGCCGAATGGATACAAGCCAGAGAGAAAAGGAGATAAAAAAAAAAAAAAAAAAAAAAAAAAAAAAAGGTCACCCCCCTTAAGAATAGTAGAAAGTTTTGACCTTATTTTCCCGCCTCTCTCTCTCTCCTCTCCGCCTTAACCCCTTCTGTACCGGCGAGCACGTCTTTTCAATTGTATGCTACATTTAGATGGTTTTAGGAAGCTTAGGAATTAGGATATATAATTATGGCAACTAAACGAATTCATCGAGATAATACATTGTAGCCTTTTAATTGGTAGACATCCTTCCGAAACTGAATGAAATCGTTTAAGAGGAGGTTTTTAGTTGATTCCCTAGACTTCCATCAAGCTTAAAATTACTCCCCCTAGACCCCCTTTCAAGATAAATTTGTACCTTTTTCGGTAGAAAAATTTCCCGGCCGAAGGCCGGTTCCCCTTAAATTACAGGCTCGCTATCGCTCGGCAGGAAAAAATCGACACCTAAATGGCACGAATGGTCTTAAAATTGACAAAAATGGGGCGAGGGTTCTTAAAATCGCCAAACTAATGGGGCGAACGTCTTAAAATCTCAAAAGCAATGGGGCTAAACATGAGGGAGAAAGGGGTCCAGAAAAAAAAATCCTCCCGGTGGAAATCTCCCCTCAATAGTTGCCAGCAAACAATGCAAAGTAGTCGGGCTAACAAGTCATGTCTCGGCACCAATTACGTCTTGATCAATAATTGGTATCGGCAGCAAAATGAACACATGATTTCTCCTATTTTTTGAGGGAGATAATTATACCAACATGTTCCTACACTTATCCACCCTATTCAACATCTGACAGACATTAATACGGCACAGAGAGAGAACCAAACGTAATGACAGCTGTAGCGCCACTGTATTAGCGCCACTGTACGTCACCGGTACAGAAGGGGTTAAGGGGAGATTTCCACTCGAGGGATTTTTGTCTTTACCCCTTTCTCCCTCATGTTTAGCCCATTGCTTTTGAGATTTTAAGACGTTCGCCCCATTAGTTTGGCGATTTTAAGAACTTTCGCCCCATTTATTTCACTTTTAAGACCTTTCGTGTCATTTAGGTGTCAATTTTTTCCTGGCGAGCGATAGCGAGCCTGTAATTTAAGAGGTACCGGCCTTCGGCCGGGACATTTTTCTACCGGAAAATGTACAAATTTATCTTGAAAGGGGGTCAAGGGGGAGTAATTATAAGTTTGATGGAAGTCTAGGGAATCAACTAAAAACCTCCCCTTAAGAATGGTGAAAATTTGACCTTATTTTTCCGGCTCTCCTCTCCGCCCGTCTTCCTTCTCCTCCAATTCACCAGCAATCCACGAAAATGTGTCAACAACAATTTCGGATGACAAAACGTGCTCGAGAAGTGTGGGAAGTGATTGGGACGTCAACAAAATGTTTCACTTTAAAAGGAAACGTTTAAGGGTAAAGGGTTGATTCTATAATAGTAGCCTTTGGCTATGGTTGTTCATGGTTGTTTAGCAGTATATACTTAAGGGGAGGTTTTTAGTGTGTTTCCTAGACTTCCATCAAGCTTGAAATTACACCCCCTTGACCCCCTTTCAAGATAAATCTGTACATTTTTCGGTAGAAAAATGTCCCGGCCGAAGGCCGATTCCTTTTAAATTGCAGGCTCGCTATCGCTCGCCAGGAAAAAAATGACACCTAAATGGGACGAAAGGTCTTAAAAGTGACATAAATTGGGTGAAAGGTCTTAAAATTGCCAAACTAATGGGGCGAACGTCTTAAAAACTCAAAAGCAATGGGGCTAAACATGAGGGAGAAGGGGGTAAAGAAAAAAGTCCCTCAAGTGGAAATCTCCCCTTAAACTGTATCTGGCTATATCTTATAGCAATGGAGGGTGGAATATCAATACATGAAAAATATACTGTATATATAAATATAACAATTTAAATGAATGGGATAGTAATTGAAATTCATACTTATATATTCGTACGGTACATTCGCGCTAATAAGTGATGTCTCGGCACCCAGTATGTTTTGATCAATAATTGGTATCAGCCAATATCTAAGCTTCATTTCTTCATATCGCGAGAACTATACCAACATGTTCCTACACTTACCCACAAATATAATACACTTAAACAGCTTATTAACTACTGATGCAACACTCCCGGCATAAAATAAGCAAGTGCGAAGACAAATTGCGCAGCGTAATTACTGCGATGCATAAGCCAGTAGTGTGTTACTTAGAAAAACAAATATCATAAATAATAACAAATATGGAGTAATAGGGGAAACACAACGACTGTATTGCTTAGGGGGAACCGAATTAAAACAGTCATCAAATATTCTCTGCAATAAAACAGTCATCAAATATTCTCTGCTATAAAACAGTCATCAAATATTCTCTGCAATAAAACAGTCATCAAATATTCTCTGCAATAAAACAGTCATCAAATATTCTCTGCAATAAAACAGTCATCAAATATTCTCTGCAATAAAACAGTCATCAAATATTCTCTGCAATAAAACAGTCTTCAAATGTTCTCTGCAATAAAACAGTCATCAAATATTCTCTGCAATAAAACAGTCATCAAATATCTGCAATAAAACAGTCATCAAATATTCTCTGCAATAAAACAGTCATCAATATTCTCTGCAATAAAACAGTTATCAAAATTAATATTCTCTGCAATAAAACAGTCATCAAACATTCTCTGCAATAAAACCGTCATCAAATATTCTCTGCAATAAAACAGTCATCAAATATTCTCTGCAATAAAACAGTCAAATATTCTCTGCAATAAAACACGTAATACAGATGAAGCAATCTTATATCGGTGACCTAGTGGTTAAGGGGAGATTTCCACTTGAGGGATTTTTTTCTTGACTCCTTTCTCCCTCATGTTTAGCCCCATTGCTTTTCTAATTTTAAGACGTTCGCCCCATTATTTTGACGATTTTAAGAACTTTCGACCCATTTCTGTCAATGTTAAGACTTTTCGTGCCATTTAGGTGTCGATTTTATCCTGGCGAGCGATAGCGAGCCTCTTATTTAAGAGGAACCGGCTTTCAGCCGGGACATTTTTCTACCGAAAAATGTACACATTTATCTTGAAAGGGGCTCAAGGGGGTGTAATCTTAAGCTTGATGGATATCTAGAGACCAAACTAAAAACCTCCCCTTAAGTGTTGGAGAGCTGCACTACTGGCCTGGGTTCGAGCCCTGACTGGGTCATATCACACAAATATTTAAGGGGGGTGACCTGTTTTTGTGTTCTGTCCTTTTCTATCTTTCTCTGGCTTGTATCCATTTGGCCCCATTCAGCCTACTGTTTTAAGACGTTCATCCCCATCCAGGTGTCAATTTCTTACTGGTGAGCGGTAGCGAGCCAGCATATTATTTATTTTTGTTAGACAGCAGGCTAAATTTGTAAATTTCTCCGGCGAAGCCGGATTTCTTCATATAATGCTGGCTCGCTATCGCTCGCCAGGAAGAAATCGACACCTAGATGGGGATAATCGTCTTAAAATAGTTGGCTGAATGGGGCCGAATGGATACAAGCCAGAGAAAGAGAGAAACGGACAGAAATAACAAAAACACAGGTCACCCTCCCTTAATACTTTATACATACACAAACAGACAGACAGACAGACAGACAGACAGACAGACAGACAGACAGACAGTGAAACACAAATCACATCTCCGGCCACGTGGGTATGGCAGTATGCTAAACGAGGCCATCTTTTGCATTATAGTCTGGCAACGACTGCACGATTTTACTCAACTTAGAATGGACGTCTACCAATCAAAAGGCTAGAGTCTATTTTAAGGGGAGGTATTTAGTTTGTACCCTAGACCTCCATCAAGCTTAAAAATTACACTCCCTTGACCCCCTTCAAGATAAATTTGTACGTTTTTCGGTAGAAAAATATCCCGGCCGAAGGCCGTTTCCTCTTACATTACAGGCTCGCTATCGCTCGCCAGGAAAAAATCGACGCCTAAATGGTACGAAATGTCTAAACAATTACAGAAATGGGGCGAAAGTTCTTAAAATCGCCAAACTAATGGGGCGAACGTCTTCAAATCTCAATAGCAGTGGAGTTAAACATGAGGGAGAAAGGGGGGTTGAGAAAATAATCCCTCAAGTGGAAATCTCCCCTCAATTATATATATTCTCCCTTTAGCGGCTAGAGATACCCTATATCATCAAATCATCGTCTCAATATTATATATATACCTGATAGATAACACGATATATAGCAGATGTTGTCCCCCCCCCCCCCCCCCGGTACTAATAATGGCAAAATTAAGGGGAGGTTTCCACGGGAGGGATTTTTTTCTGGACCCCTTTCTCCCTTATGTATAGCCCCATTGTTTTTTTGTTTTTTTTTAATTTCAAGACGTTCGCCCCATTAGTTTGGCGATTTTAAGAACTTTCGCCCCATTTCTGTAAATTTTAAGAACTATCCCCCCATTTTGGTGTCGATTTTTTCCTGGCGAGCGATAGCGAGCCTGTAATATAAGAGGAACCGGCCTTTGGCCGGGAAATTTTTCTACCGAAAAATTTAAAAATTTATCTTGAAAGGTGATCTAGGGGTGTAATTATTATAAGGTTGATGGAACAAACTAAAAACCTCCCCTTAAACGATGCCGTCCTAATTAGAGCTTTATTCTGGCTACTATTAAACTATTGTCTTCAGTTTAAAAAGGGCCTCCAGCAATTAACAGGCTCCGAACTATCTCACCTAACCCTCTTTACTACCACAGAGACTTCTTAAATTGAACAACATCGTCTAAATATAGCTAGACTCAAATTACAAGACGTCGCCCGTACAGTAGACATTAAGGGGAGGTATTTAGTTTGTTCCCTAGACCTCCATCAAGCTTAAAATTACACCCCCTTGAGTCCCTTTCAAAATATATTTGTACATTTTTCGGTAGAAAAATGTCCCGGCCGAAGGCCGGTTCCTCTTAAATTACAGGCTCGCTATCGCTCGCCAGGATAAAATTGACACCTGAATGGCACGAAAGGTCTTAATATGGGATGAAAAGTTCTTAAAATCGCTAAACTAATGGGGCAAACGTTTTATAATATCAAAAGCAATGGGGCTAAACATGAGGGAGAAAGGGGTCAAGAAAAAAATCCCTTAAGTGGAGATCTCCCCTTAACCGGAGAGAATGTTATTATAATTTCCATCAAGTGGGTCCAAATATCTCTAGTACCTGTGATGGCTTGTTTTAGCTATATTTAGACGGTTATAAGCAGCTTCGGAACGATCTGTGGGAGTTAAGAGGGGTAAATGAGAGAGTTGGAGGCCTTTTAATTGATAGAGGTCCTTCCTAAGCTGAATAAAATCCTTTACTAGTTACAAGAACACAGTGAAAAGGATGTTGCCGGTATTGAATAGGTTAGGGAGATATAGGTTCACGCTCCATATTTAGTTACAATTTGGGTTATTCCATTAATATAGCATTAAAGATATGGCTTTAATTTCCTAACAAACGGGAATAAAATATTAATTGTCATGTTTAGCTCTCTCTCACTCTCGCTCTCTCTCTCTTACTCTCGCTCTCGCTCTCTCTCTCTCTCTCTCTCTCTCTGTCTCCGTCTCCTCTCTCTCTCTCTCTCTCTCTCTCTCTCTCTCTCTCTCTGCGACACCGATCATGTCTTACCATTTGCTGGAATTTGTCCATGAAATGCTGAGTGAGTATGACGAAAGTAGAGCCATAGACATCCTTTACTTAGATTTTCAAAAACGTTTGACAAAGTGCCTCATTGCCGGCTAATGTCAAAAGTGAGAGCACTAGGTATCAATACAGAGGTCACAAATTGGATAGAAAGTTGGCAAACAGATAGACAACAACAAGTGGTAATCAATGGTGTTTCTTCTGAGTGGAGTCCAGTCACTTCTGGAGTTCCACAGGGATTTGTCCTTGGCTCACTACTGTTTATCATACAGTATGTGTCAATGACATCGATATTGGCCTGTTGAGTGTGGTCTTCAAGTTTGCAGAGGACATAAAACTTGGAATGAATGTGGAAGAACCGAAAGGGGTTGAACAGCTCAGTATGGACCTCAACAGCCTGGGTGAATGGTCGGAGACATGGCAGCTGCCTCTAAACTTGGAAAAGTGCAAGGTGGTGCATATCGGCCAAGCAAACAGCAATTCAGGCTATTCACTATTGTGAATGCCTCTGGATGTGACTGACTTGGAAAAATAATTGGGTGTTCTGATTAGCAGTGACCTAAAGTTTTCCAAGCAGTGCATTGAAGTAGAGAAGAAAGCTCAGAAATGATTGGGCTATATTAAGAGGCAATTTAAGTATAGAAATAAGGAAATAGTCCTCACACTTTACAATGCTCTGATATGGCCTCTCCTAGAGTATGCGGTTCAATTCTGGTCTCCAGCACTCAGGAAAGATATAGAGCGACTGGAAAGAGTACACGATAGGGCTACAACGCTTATTCCATCGCTTAGAAGAATGGCCTACGAGGTCCAGTTGAGAGTTCTTGATCTCTTCCCGATTTAGACACGCAAACTACGAGGTCAGCTCATTGAAGTTATTAAAATACTAATGGGTTTGACAATGAAGAATATAGCAACATTTTTAGCCTCAATATTAATACAACACGCAACCATGACTGGAAATTAGAATTGAAAAGGTTCAGCACTAGTATTTGTTGGAACTTTTTCACATACCTGTATACGATCTGTCCTACCTGGAACAAACTTCCCTCCGAAGTTGTAAACAGTTCTTCAGTAGAGCAGTTCAAGAAGAGAGTAGATACTATTTTGCACACTCTGTAACAAGTGTAGTGCACTAAACAGTTTCTCTCCTTCCACTTCGAGTATCTCCCAGGAATGAACCGCAAGGGCTCCGAGATACTAACTATTCCTTGGGACTCTCTCACACACACACACACACACACACACACTATTGTGTTTATTTATTTTGTTTGTAAACTAAGCTTACCGGTACCATCCTCATATCTGTACATCTCATGTTCATCCACTAAATTGTAAAATGTGTATTTTCAGCTCATGAGGCTGCCATTCTTTAATAAACCGTTTATTATTATTATTATTATTATTATTATTATTACACACACACACACACACACACACACACACACACACACACACACACACACACACACACACACACACACACACACACACACACACACACACACACACACATTTTTCCCCAACCATCAAACCTCCACACACACACCCCAAAATAAACTTTAGCTACAACACATAAATAGCCTTAAGTTTATATCTGCACCCTAAGTTAATGGCACCGTAACTTAGGGGCAAACTTTTCCAGCATTATACAACCAGAAGCACTTTATATTATGGGGTGGTGTTCTCTCTGTCTCTATCTCTCTCTCTCTCTCTCTCTCGCTCTCTCTCTCTCTCTCTCTCTCTCTCTCTCTCTCTCTCTCTCCTCTCTCTCTCTCTCTCTCTCTCTCTTCTTTGCTTGTACATAATGAGAAGAGAACTATTTATTTGTTCAACTTTCGTATCGACAATGTGACATATCGGTTCTAATCGTCTATTATTTATGTATGCTTAGATAGATTATAAAGATATCTATTGCAGGCTCTATTTCTAAGCACTTATTATGATTCCGAATTATCGGCATTAAATATATATATAGTATATATAAATATATATATATATATATATATGATAGATAGTATATTTGATATAGGTCGATCATTTCACACCGAAAAGATAAGATTAATATATGTTAGATGTTGATTGAAGCATGTCCATTTCAATCATTGTGAATCGTGTGTTTTAAAGGGGGGTCACCGGTTTTTTTTGTTTATCTTTCTCTCCTTTTCTCTCTTTCCCTGGCTTGTATCCATTCGGCCCCCATTCAGCCGCCTGTTTTAAAACGTTTATCCCCATCCAGGTGTCGATTCCTTCCTGGCGAGCGATAGCGAGCCAGCATTGTATGGAGAAAATCCGGCTTCGCCGGAGAAATTTTTCTAACGAAAAATGTACAAATTTAGCTTGCTGTCAAAACAAAAATATATATGCTGACTCGCTACCGCTCGCCAGAAAAATATTAACACCTGGATGGGGTAAATTCCTTAAAACATAGGCTGAATGGGGGCCGAATGGATAAAAGCCAAAGGGAGAGGGAGAGAAAGAGAAAAAACGCGAG
This sequence comes from Lithodes maja, assembly GCA_037953745.1. Taxonomy (NCBI): domain Eukaryota; kingdom Metazoa; phylum Arthropoda; class Malacostraca; order Decapoda; family Lithodidae; genus Lithodes; species Lithodes maja. Next base: position 50,597 of record JBAKBP010014911.1, read on the forward strand.
GTGGGCTCCCTTAAGTAGCTCTTATGACTATGAAATGCAGTGGTGATTAATTATTTTCGAAATTAGAGTGGATATAATGAAGTACTTTAACACGTAGCATTTGTTAATGACATTTATATCACACAATTAATGGAACACGAATCGGATTAACATTATGATATAAAACGTCAATACAACAAAAAAGTACACACGCTCATTTATATATACATACATACCTACTATACATACATACCAACATACATGCATTATACATGCCACACATACCATATATATAAATAATATATATATATATATATTACATGGGGGTTAATGTTCACGACTGTACCGTCAAAAGCCGATTTAGTTAGTTAAAATAGGACTTAAGAGGCTATCAACCCTTCTGGATTATTAAGCCAGCACACTGCAAGTCAAGAATAACGTCAGCACTGGAGCCCCTTTTCGAGAACTCCAGTCCCTTGTGCCGGTTTACTTTAGTTAGTTAAAAATAGGACTTCAGAGGCTATCAACCCCTCAGGATTATTAAGCCAGCACACTGCAAGTCAAGAATAACGTCAGGACTGAGCCCCTTTTCGAGAACCCCAGTCCTTTCTGACCCGATTTACTTCCTGGTTGGCCTTCTTACTCCCTCTGACTGACAACCCGTAATTTCAGCGTCACTGTTTCTCAAACTATTTAGGCCAAGTTCCGAGAATATAAAGTTGCAAAAAGTTGGCGGACTGGCTATTACTATTAGAAGAGGGTAAATACTCTATAAAGTTGGCGGACTGACTATTACTATTTGAAGAGGTAAATACTCTATTAAGTTGGCGGACTGGCTATTACTATCTGAAGAGGTAAATACTCTATAAAGTTGGCGGACTGGCTATTACTATCTGAAGAGGTAAATACTCTATAAAGTTGGCGGACTGGCTATTACTATTTGAAGAGGTAAATACTCTATAAAGTTGGCGGACTGGCTATTACTATCTGAAGAGGTAAATACTCTATAAAGTTGGCGGACTGGCTATTACTATCTGAAGAGGTAAATACTCTATAAAGTTGGCGGACTGGCTATTACTATCTGAAGAGGTAAATACTCTATAAAGTTGGCGGACTGGCTATTACTATATGAAGAGGTAAATACTCTATAAAGTTGGCGGACTGGCTATTACTATTTGAAGAGGTAAATACTCTATAAAGTTGGCGGACTGGCTATTACTATCTGAAGAGGTAAATACTCTATAAAGTTGGCGGACTGGCTATTACTATCTGAAGAGGTAAATACTCTATAAAGTTGGCGGACTGGCTATTACTTTCTGAAGAGGTAAATACTCTATAAAGTTGGCGGACTGGCTATTACTATCTGAAGAGGTAAATACTCTATAAAGTTGGCGGACTGGCTATTACTATCTGAAGAGGTAAATACTCTATAAAGTTGGCGGACTGGCTATTACTATCTGAAGAGGTAAATACTCTATAAAGTTGGCGGACTGGCTATTACTATCTGAAGAGGTAAATACTCTATAAAGTTGGCGGACTGGCTATTACTATCTGAAGAGGTAAATACTCTATAAAGTTGGCGGACTGGCTATTACTATCTGAAGAGGTAAATACTCTATAAAGTTGGCGGACTGGCTATTACTATCTGAAGAGGTAAATACTCTATAAAGTTGGCGGACTGGCTATTACTATTTGAAGAGGTAAATACTCTATTAAGTTGGCGGACTGGCTATTACTATCTGAAGAGGTAAATACTCTATAAAGTTGGCGGACTGGCTATTACTATCTGAAGAGGTAAATACTCTATAAAGTTGGCGGACTGGCTATTACTATCTGAAGAGGTAAATACTCTATAAAGTTGGCAGACTGGCTATTATTATTTGAAGAGGTAAATACTCTATAAAGTTGGCGGACTGGCTATGACTATTTGAAGAGGTAAATACTCTATAAAGTTGGCGGACTGGCTATTACTATTTGAAGAGGTAAATACTCTATAAAGTTGGCGGACTGGCTATTACTATTTGAAGAGGTAAATACTCTATAAAGTTGGCGGACTGGCTATTACTATCTGAAGAGGTAAATACTCTATAAAGTTGGCGGACTGGCTATTACTATCTGAAGAGGTAAATACTCTATAAAGTTGGCGGACTGGCTATTACTTTCTGAAGAGGTAAATACTCTATAAAGTTGGCGGACTGGCTATTACTATCTGAAGAGGTAAATACTCTATAAAGTTGGCGGACTGGCTATTACTATCTGAAGAGGTAAATACTCTATAAAGTTGGCGGACTGGCTATTACTATATGAAGAGGTAAATACTCTATAATGAAGATACGATGACGCATTTTTTGTCTGTGTTCTGGCTCCTATTAGACGACTTTATTCAGATTAGGAGGGGAATACGGAATTCAGAGGGTTAAGGGAAGGTTTTTAGTGTGTTTCCTAGACTTCCATCAAGCTTGAAATTACACCCCCTTGACCCCTTTTCAAGATAAATTTGTACATTTTTCGGTAGAAAAATGTCCCGGCCGAAGGCCGGTTCCTCTTAAATTACAGGCTCGCTATCGCTCGCCAGGAAAAAATCGACACCTAAATGGGACGAAAGGTCTTAAAAGTGACATAAATGGGGTGAAACTTCTTAAAATCGCCAAACTAATGGGGCAAACATCTTAAAATCTCAAAAGCAATGAGGCTAGACATGAGAGAGAAATGGGTCCAGGAAAAAGTCCCTCAAGTGGATATCTCCCCTTAAGTGAGATAGTCTTTACCCGTATGATTCCCACAGATCTTTCCTATACTGTATTAACTCGTCTAATGATAGCCAAAATGAACGGTGAAAATTGGTCGTAATCTTGAAAGGGTTAAGGATCAAGACTCTACTTATATTCTCAGTACCACACCTACTTACAACGGACCCAAGTATTGACAATAACATCTTGGGGGCGGGCTGGCTGACGTTCTGTTTGTATCTCATTACCTACACCAGCAAAAGTCAGCGCGAAGAACGGGCATTTTACCGTAGCGACAATGGAACGTAAGTACCTGTGCTCGGAGGAACGCACAGACACTCGGAAAAAATCGTGGGTTCCTGAGAGAGAGAGAGAGAGTATGGTAATGGTGCTATTGATGTGATATTGGTGATAGTAATGGTGATAATGATTATGTCTTGTTGATGATATCGTATTGAAGATGATAATAATGGTATTGTGTTTATGATGATGATAATGGTGTTAATAATGATGTCATATTGATGAAACAAATTATATACAATTGATGAAGTTTATGATATCTTGAATATAAGGAGCTTGCAGATTAGATATTCGTAGGCTTGTCCACCATTCTTTAACTGTCTTCGTAGCACAATGGATAAATGCACTGAATTTCGGTGTGCGCATCCTAGGTTCGAATCCCTGGACTGCCACACGTATTTGTTGATTTCATTAATTGAGTTTAGGAGTAAAGTCGGTTGGTGGAGGGAACATAATAATTCATACTGAAATGAAGATGAAAACGATATACCAAAAAACAGACAAGTATATTTACATCTTTCTTCCACCTACACTTGCTATACTCGACCCGGCCACTATTAAGGGGGTTGACCTGTTTTGGTTCTGTCCTTTTCTATCTTGCTCTGGCTTGTATCCATTTGGCCCCATTCAGCCTACTGTTTTAAGACGTTTATCCCCATCCAGGTGTCAATTTTTACTGGTGAGCGGTAGCGAGCCAGCATATTTTGTATTTTTGTTTGACAGCAGGCTAAATTTGTACATTTTATCGATTGAAAAATGTCTCCGGCGAAGCCGGATTTCTTCATATAATGCTGGCTCGCTATCGCTCGCCAGGAAGAAATCGACACCTAGATGGGGATAAACGTCTTAACATAGTTGGCTGAATGGGGCCGAATGGATACAAGCCAGAGAAAGAGAGAAAAAGACAGAAATAACAAAAAGCAGGTCACCCCCCTTAATAAGGATAATAATAATGGTAATGATGATAATGGTAATGATAAACCTCCCCTTAATGACCGACATAGCCCACTCTTAACTGTATAGCAGGGAAGGTATATTCAAGTTTCTATAATTATTGTACTTGACCCAGACACTAATAATGATGATAATAATGAGGATAATACACTGCTAGCGAATAATGACCGACATATACTATATTAATATTTTTGTGAAATGACCCAGCCAGGGTTCGAACTAGGCCAGTAGTGCAGCACTCCAGAACCTTAACCACTAGACCACCGAGGAGCTACAAAAGTAGTGGCTTCATTTGGAATCACATCCCATCCACCACCACCCGCTCCGACTCGTGATGACGTAGCTAGATACCATACACACAAACACCTCACACACAAACACTAGCAACTAAATACTAGAGAAGGATACTTGTAATCTGGTGCACATTGAAGGCCTCACTGAAAAAACAAGTAGAGCCCTAATATATTTATATTTTTATGACATGACCCACCCAGGGTTCGAACTCAGGCCAGTAGTGCAGCACTCCAGCACCTTAACCACTAGACCACCGAGGAGCTACAAAGTAGTGGCTTCATTTGGAATCACATCCCATCCACACTTCACCCAACTCAGGTGTCGATTTTTTAAGGGTGAGCGATAGCTCACGATGGCAAAAGCAAACATAATCCTCAATATATATTTAACAAGACCCGTTACGTACAGTCGGATTAATACCGTACGTGATGTTTCGGCACCAATTTTGTTTTGATCAATAATTGGTATCAGCAATATTTACACATGATTTCTTCTTTTTGCGTGAGATATTCCAACATGTTCCTACACTTACCCACCCTATTCAACATCTAACAGACATTAATACGGCAAAGAGCGAGCCAAACGTAACGGCAGCTGAGACATGACTTATTAGCGTCACCGTACACTGCTAAAAATTAATGACCGATATAGCCAGGATAGTTTCTAGGAGTTACTATAATAATGACTGTACTTGACTTAGCCACTCTCACTGACTGACTGACTGACTGACTGGTGGTTAGTGGAACGGTCTATCGCACACCAGTTAAAATGGGTCCTGAGCTTAAAGGGAGAGGGGTCGTTTTTCTGGTCCCCTTTCTCCCTCGTGTTTAGACCAATTAGTTTTGAGATTTTAAGACGTTCGGCCCATTAGTTTGACGATTTTAAGACCTTTTGCCCCATTTCGTTGTCAATTTTAAGATATTTCGTGGCATTTAGGTGTCGATTTTTTCCTGGCAAGCGATAGCGAGCCTGAAATTTTAAAAGGAAACGGCCTTTGGCCGGGGCATTTTTCTACCGAAAAATATACAAATTTATCTTGAAGGGGGGTCTAGGGTGTGTTTTTTAAGTTTGATGGAGGTCTAGCGAGGAAACTAAGAAATACAGGAATAAATTATTTAATAGACAGAAACACGGCCCATCTCCCCTTAACTACATATACAGCCAATATATAGTATATAGGAGTTACTATAATAATGACTGTACTTAACCCGACCACTCTCACTGATTGGCCCACTGACTGACTGACTGATGGTTAGTGGAATGATCTATCACACACTAGTTAAAATGGGACCTGAACCTTAACCCTTTCGATACGGGTCTCGCCGTCTTGTCTGCGTTTTCTCTCGACTCTCCATTCCCTTCCAACCTTCCAAGACTAGCCATCAGCTTATTAGTTCATGGAAATCCTACTTACTCACTTGAAGATAGTTTTAGATATATTTCATTGATTAATATACAGTATGTTAGGTTTGCATCTAATTGTATATATATATATATATATATATATATATATATATATATTGTATATATATATATATATATATATATATATATATATATATATATATACTGTATATATACAGTATATATATATATATATATATAATATATATATATATATATATATATATATTGAGAATATATCACAAATACACGTGAGCCACTAAATGTTTCTAGTCTCTCAGTGGGGATCGAACCATCGACCATCTGGATGATAGCCGACGCTTTAATCAATTACACCACGGCAGTGGCGTCGGCTATCATCCAGATGGTCGATGGTTCGATCCCCACTGAGAGACTAGAAACATTTAGTGGCTCACGTGTATTTGTGATATATTCTCAATATATATATATATATATATATATATATATATATATATATATATATACAGTATATATATATATATATATATATATATATATATATATATATATATATGTATATATATATATATATATATATATATATATGTATAATGTATATATATATATATATATATATGTATATATATATATATATATATATATATATATATATATATATATATATTATATGAATAAATAAAATAACCTAATATATTACTTGTACTATTATTTTGTATTAGATACTATTATCAACTCTGCGTAAGCAGAGTTTATGGTGATAGTAGTGATAATGGTGATAATTGTAGTGATGATGGTTGTAGTTGTATTGATGATGATGACAGTAGTGATGATGAGGACAGTAGTAGATATGATGGTGACAGTAGTAGTAATGATGGTCATAATAGTAGTGATTATGGTGACAAGTAATGATGATAGTTGTAGTACAAAGGAGTACAAAGGAAATCAAGCAACAACAGATCCAGTGACCCTTCTAGGTTGCTTGTCCTCCAAAACACTGAGGATCAAGTGTCCAAACAGTGGTTTAGAGTGGGTAAGGGAACATTGGAAAGGGAATTACTGCCCTGGAACTAATGTCCGTGGCAGGATTAGGAAGTTAG
>JBAKBP010014912.1:0-57330 GCA_037953745.1 Lithodes maja
CTGCAGCCTTTCAATGTGTAGACCTATTTCTTAAGCTGAATAAATCATCAAACAGTTGCCAGAATATAACGAAAAGGACGTCACCGGTATTAAATGAGTTAATATCATAGGCATAATTTTCTTCTGTATCTGGGATCCAGGATATGATTCAATTATCCTATCTGCCCACCAAATTTCGTGAAAATCTCCGGATTGCCTCCTAAAGTGAATCCTTCCTTCCTTGGCGCATATCATATCTACCCACCAAATTTCGTGAAAATCGGTTTATAACTTTGTGAGTTATCTTGCTTAGATAAGACAGACAAGCAAACGGAGGTGAAAACTTTAACCTTCCTCAAACTTCGTAGGCGGAGGTAATAAAATATGTCTAGTAATTTTGGTTAGGAGTACATTGAACACAAATCTAAGGCATAAATATAATACACTGTAAATGAACATACAACCATTGTGTACAGTGGCGTTGATAAGTCATGTCTCAGCTGTCATTACGTTTGGCTCGCTCTGTGCTGTATTAATGTCTGTCAGATGTTGAATAGGGTGGGTATGTGTAGGAACATGTTTGTATATCTCACTCAAATAGAACAAATCATGTGTATATTTTGCTGATACGAATTATTGATCAAAACATAATTGGTACCGAGACATGACTCATTTGGCCGATTGTACATTGATAGTGATTTACCTTTCAATCCTTATATTAGTATACCTGTTCCAAATAGGTAGACCAGATATCATGGACCCTAAGCTTTGTAAGTCAATATGGGCTAGAGCAAATGTGCTGACAATTTCCACACCTACTTACTCCCTGGCTGACCCTTCCCAAATGGTACAAATATTAGCTTGATTTCGCTAGTTGTTTGTGAGTTATAGAAGTTAGGGTTCAAGAACTTTGACCTACATATTTGGAACAGGGTATAGTAATACTTATGCATAAAAAATATACTATAAAACAAAAATGGACAGAATGAATATTAATATTTTTCCTAGTTTTCTCCCTAGACCTCCATCAAGATTAAATAAAAAAAACACCCCCAAGAACCCTTCAAGCTGAATTTGTAAATTTTTCGATAGAAAAATGTCCCGGCCGAAGGCCGTTCCTCTTAAATTACAGTCTCGCTATCGCTCGCCAGGGAGAAAAATCGACACCTAAATGACACGAAAATTCGAAGTATTGAACAAAGAAATGGGACGAAAGGTCTTAAAACCGCCAAACTAATAGGTCGAACATCTTAAAATCTGAGAACTACTGGGGCTAAACATGAGTACAAAGGAGTACAACGGAAATCAAACAACAACAGATCCACCATTAATCTGAAACCCCTCGTCTCTCACGTTTAGCTCCATTAGTTTTGATATTTAAGTCGTTCGATTGATTAGTTTGGCCATTTTAACACCTTTTGCCCAATTTCTGTCAATTTGAAGACCTTACGTGCCATTTAGGTGTAAAATTTTCCCTGGCGAGCGATAGCGAGCCTGCCATTTACTAATTGTTCTACCGAAAAATTTACAAATTAATCTCGAAGGGAGGTCTTGGGGGAAATTTGTAAAGCTTGATGGAGGTCTAGGGAACAAAATACAAACTTCCTCTTAAAGTTTCTGAAAAACTTGCACAATCTCAATCTGTCTCGCTCTCACCACCTCCAACTCTAAATTACTCAACTATTTCCAGACATATTTCTCGTTCACACACACACACACACATACATATATATATATATATATACACACACACATACAGCACAGACACGCACACACACACACATCTTTTCTCTCACACTTCCAACTTAAAATTCCTCAAACTTTTACTGATATATTTTCTCACCCACTCATACAATTTCCCCCCCCCCCCCACACACTCTCTCTTTCACTCACTCTCACTCTCTATCTTTCTCTCTCACACACACACCCACACACGCGCGCGCACACACACACACACACACACTCTCTCTCTAGGGCTACAAAGCTTATTCTATCGATTAGAAGACTGAGCTATTAGGACCGGTTGAGAGTTCTTGATCTCTTTTTCGTTAGAGAAATGCAGACTACGAGGTCAGCTCATTGAAATATTTAAAATACTTAATGGGTTTGGCAATGTGGATTATACCAAAATGTTTAGCCTAAATATGAATACAACACGCAACCATGGCTGACAATTAGAATTGAAAAGGTTCAGCACTATTATTGTGGACACTTTTTCACATATAAAATCTGTTCTACCTGGAAAAACTTCCCTCCGAAGTTGTAAACAGTTCTTCAATAGAGCAGTTCAAGAAGAGAGTAGATAGTATTTTGCACACTCTGTAAAGAGTGTAGTGCACTAAACAGTCTCTCTCCTTCCACTTCCAGTATCTCCCCGTAATGGAGATACTAACTTTTCATTGTAACTCTCTCTCTCTCTCTTGTTCCCTGACACCTTCACCTCAAAACTCCTCTGACCCCCATTCACCCACACTAAGACCGACCCAATATATGTCTACTACAAAAACCCCACCTGGAATAAAGAAACCCCTCCCCTCCCCTCCCCTCCCCTCCACAACTTTCAAGATTAGAAGATTCAAAACTTATTCGTTGGCTTAAGTCCTGTAAAGTTTTCTCCTTTTTTTTCTCTCTCTCATTTATTTGGGCCCTGTGACCGAGAGAAAGGGTTTCTTAGAGAGGACCGGTTAGAGAACAAAGAGGCGCATATATTTGCATCTCATCTGGAGTTTTATATTTTGAAAGGTTGAGTTTGCACAGCGGCTGAATGGAAAGGATGACATCTTATTAGGATAGCGAGCCTGTATTTTAGGAGAAACCGGCCTTGGAGCGGAACTTTTTTTTTTTTTTTTTTAACCGACAAATGTGCAAATGTATCAAGAAGAGGGATCTTAGGTATTTTTTGTTAAAGCTTGATGTAGGTCTAGGGAGGAAACTAAACAAAAAATAAGTAAATATAAAATAAATAATTAAATACACCAATAAATACCGCCCCCCCCCCCCCCATTAGACGGTTATAGGTTGTATGTTTTAGAAAGCAACTCCGAGGAAAGACAGTCTGACGACACACAGTAAAAAGAGGGTTTTTTAGAAAGCAACTCCGAGGAAGGACATTCTGACGACACACAGTAAAAAGAGGGTGTTTTAGAAAGCAACTCCGAGGAAGGACATTCTGACGACACACAGTAAAAAGAGGGTGTTTTAGAAAGCAACTTCGAGGAACGACATTCTGACGCCACACAGTAAAAAGAGGGTGTTTTAGAAAGCAACTCCGAGGAAGGACATTCTGACGACACACAGTAAAAAGAGGGTGTTTTAGAAAGCAACTCCGAGGAAGGACATTCTGACGCCACACAGTAAAAAGAGGGTGTTTTAGAAAGCAACTCCGAGGAAGGACATTCTGACGCCACACAGTAAAAAGAGGGTGTTTTAGAAAGCAACTCCGAGGAAGGACATTCTGACGACAAACAGTAAAAAGAGGGTGTTTTAGAAAGCAACTCCGAGGAAGGACATTCTGACGACACAGTAAAAAGAGGGTGTTTTAGAAAGCAACTCTGAGGAAGGACATTCTGACGACACACAGTAAAAAGAGGGTGTTTTAGAAAGCAACTCTGAGGAAGGACATTCTGCCGACACACAGTAAAAAGAGGGTGTTTTAGAAAGCAACTCCGAGGAAGGACATTCTGACGACACACAGTAAAAAGAGGGTGTTTTAGAAAGCAACTACGAGGAAGGACATTCTGACGACACACAGTAAAAAGAGGGTGTTTTAGAAAGCAACTCTGAGGAAGGACATTCTGACACCACACAGTAAAAAGAGGGTGTTTTAGAAAGCAACTCCGAGGAAGGACATTCTGACGACACACAGTAAAAAGAGGGTGTTTTAGAAAGCAACTCCGAGGAAGGACATTCTGACGCCACACAGTAAAAAGAGGGTGTTTTAGAAAGCAACTCCGAGGAAGGACATTCTGACGACACACAGTAAAAAGAGGGTTTTTTAGAAAGCAACTCCGAGGAAGGGCATTCTGACGCCACACAGTAAAAAGAGGGTGTTTTAGAAAGCAACTCCGAGGAAGGACATTCTGACGACACACAGTAAAAAGAGGGTGTTTTAGAAAGCAACTCCGAGGAAGGACATTCTGACGCCACACAGTAAAAAGAGGGTGTTTTAGAAAGCAACTCCGAGGAAGGACATTCTGACGACACACAGTAAAAAGAAGGTGTTTTAGAAAGCAACTCCGAGGAAGGACATTCTGACGCCACACAGTAAAAAGAGGGTGTTTTTAGAAAGCAACTCCGAGGAAGGACATTCTGATGACACACAGTAAAAAGAGGGTGTTTTAGAAAGCAACTCCGAGGAAGGACATTCTGACGCCACACAGTAAAAAGAGGGTGTTTTAGAAAGCAACTCCGAGGAAGGACATTCTGACGACACACAGTAAAAAGAGGGTGTTTTAGAAAGCAACTCCGAGGAAGGACATTCTGACGCCACACAGTAAAAAGAGGGTGTTTTAGAAAGCAACTCCGAGGAAGGACATTCTGACGACACACAGTAAAAAGAGGATGTTTTAGAAAGCAACTCCGAGGAAGGACATTCTGAGGCCACACAGTAAAAAGAGGGGGTTTTAGAAAGCAACTCCGAGGAAGGACATTCTGACGACACACAGTAAAAAGAGGGTGTTTTAGGAAGCAACTCCGAGGAAGGAAATTCTGACGACACAGTAAAAAGAGGGTGTTTTTGCAAAAACACAACAAATGTGTTTGTTTGTTTTGCTTCTAAAACACATTTTGGCATTCTTATATAAACGCATGTTTCCTTAAAAACAAAACAAGTGTTTTTGTATGAACATAAACATGTGTTTAAGAGTTTTTACGCTTATAAAACGGATATAGGCGTTTATAAATGAAACGTGTGTTCTATTCTAAACACCTTATGTTATATTGTAAACACTTGTAGTCATTATATAAGTAAAGATATTCATTATTTATATTGTTTTAAAATGGATAACAACATCCACATGAACACATAGTTTTTATATATCCACGAATTCTGCATCTAAGTATTTTTTTTCGTTCACAAAATGACAAAACAAGAAAGCGTTTACAAAAACACATGAAACTTCAGATAGTTTCATTCTTAAACACAAGATGTTTTAATATAAACATACATGTATTAAATGCAATGCGCCAAAAACGTATAATGTTTCTCAAAACAACATTTCTGTGTTTCTATATATTTTTTTTTTTTTTACTGAATTACACCTGCAGGTGTAATTCATAACGCGGTTCATTAAGGGGAAATGGGTCGTTTTTCTGGACACTTCTCCCTCATGCTTAGCCCCATTCGTTTTTGCGATTTTAAGACTTTCACCCCTTTAGTTTGTCGATATTAACACCTTTCACCCCATTTTATTGTCAAGTTTAAGACCTTTCATACCATTTAGGTGTCGAATTTTTCCTGGCGAGCGATAGCGAGCCTGTAATTTTAAGAGGAACCGGTCTTTGGCCAGGATATTTTTCTACCGAAAAATTTACATATTTATTTTGAAGGGGCCTCCAGGGGTGTTTGTTTAAGCTTGATGGAGGTCTAGCGAGGAAACTAAAATATATATGAATAAATTAATTAATAGACCTAAACAACAGTCACTATCCCCTTAATAATCCACAGTATTATACACAATATGTGTAAAATATAGACACTTTAACCAATTACTTATCCTTAACCCCTTCTGTACCGGCGACGTCTTTTATATTTTACTATAGCTATATTATTTTATAGTGTTACGACCGGGACTACGAATGAAACAAGGGCACTCAATGATTGGACTAGTAATAGGGCACTATGCAACAACGGTACGCTAGATCCAAACCCTCGAACTTATATGCCGGCGAACAAAACACCTATATCCTCCAGGGTTAATCTGCGATAGCGGGGTATCCTTAACTGGGCATAAATGTACTCTACTTCAGGCTAACCCACACTGGTATAGCCTGATAACAAACAAGATGTAAGTTACGTTAAAATGCATAAAAAGGAATCTATGGAAAGATCAATTAAATCACTGCAAGATTTAATACAATAAAAAGATGCTTCAATACAGTTACTCTAAACAACAATAAACTCTTCACTCCTATCTGAAAGAAAGTTAAGTATAGTCCTACAGCATAGACCTGGAAACTTCTGAAGAAAGTCTGATGCTCATAAGATGCTCGTACTGATTTAGAACTATATAATGGCAGGAGGCAGGACACCACACGTGTAAATCGAATACACTAAAAGATAGGACATATAATGTTAACTGGCACGAGAATACTATAAATGCGCAACGGTAGCAATGCTCGACACTAAAAGAATTACTTCCTCATCAACGAAACAGTCTGCTATGGTTGTGCGGCTCAGCAACAACCTAGACTAATAAATGCTGTGAATAATAATGCGCACATATCAAAGAGCTTATATTAAATACTAACAAGTGTCTACTCGATTAATAATGTCTAGCTGGAATACTCTAGGTAAGGAACTGGGGTTGAGCAAGACAGGCTCGTCGCCTAGCGATGTCCTTAAGACTGCATCCTTTAAGTTACGTTAATTGACTAGGGGGCTCTCTCGATAGAACCAGATCACAAGTATCTGGTTCTATCCTGGCGACCCTCTAAAGACAAGCAAAGAGGCAGCAAAGTGTGGAACTGGTACAGGCCAAAACCCTCAGTCAACACAATGCTGCACTCGCAAAGGACGCAACCGAAAAGACAACCCAGGCTACCACAGGACCGGTCGAAGTCGTGTAGGTATAAGCAAACCGTACACACATTGGAGACAACGACTACAGTTACATTATCCCAGTCTAGCATTAAATAAAAGAGCAGAAACACTAAATCAATAATGGAGACACACAAAGTTCTTAACCTATACTAACTAAGAACCCTCAAACCTATTCTAAGTACATGTAAATATCTCTGAGGACGGCGCATGCAATACAATGGGCCGGCTATGAAAACCGTATGCAGAACCCAAGGGGAGTGTTGTGCAGTTAATAAAGGTTAGAGTATGGAAAGAGAGAATCGAGTGAGAGAAACAGTGATAAAGGTGGTGATCGGGAGAGAGTATGCAAAGGGATGTTAGAAGCACGCGCGCCAAGCCTGTCCTGACGAGGACAGCTCCTGGGGACCTTCATGGAGGAGGTAAGTTACACAGGAGACCGCAAAGGCACGATGGTCGGCCAATCACGGGCCAAGACGTCACAAGACAGCAGGCGTCATAGGACACAGCCAGACACACCGTCCAATGGCGAGCGAGAGGCAGGAATGCACCCGTACATACAGACACTTACTACCTCCTCGCTCTGAAAGTCTTTCTCATTCACACGCTGGTACTATTATCACTACTGTTGATATAAAATATATCCCGTTGTCACAGACGAAAACAAAGACCACCACTGGACTGTCTGTGACAATGTGATTACTAGGAAAGAAAGAACAACATTCTTTGATAACTGTAGCCCATTTCGATGTCCCTGGCGAGCGCTAGTGGCCAACGAGAGGCGATTCTGCCAACGCTGGTAGACGTGACACCCCGCCCAAGATATGGGACGCTCAACATTAGGCGAGCACCATATCTGACAAGGCAGAATGCCGACAAGACCCGCTACACCTAGCCACTCCACCAGAAATGAAATGCAAAGCTCAATCTTAAATAAAACAACATATTAGCAGAAAATCTTACCTCTCCCAAACACAATAGTATAATTTAGCCTGCTATGCTCCCTGAGCAAGCTTCACAGAGCCCAGCCTACTAAGTGAATGACAGGTTCAACTTAGGACTTTAGCTATAACATTGGCAACTTACAATTAACAATAAAAAAGAAAGAGTTTTTATGTGATTTTGTATTTAATTTTAATGTTTTTTGACGGCTGCTCTACAGGGGCAAGCCTGGTTTTTCTCCACTCAAAACCACACACCTGTGGTGATCTACGCCGGATCCTCCACCCTCGACAAACAGTCTGCAATCACATTCTCACAACCGGCAATATGGCGAATGTCTAGATTGTATTCTTGCAACATGAGTGACCAACGTATCAGCCTCATATTCCGGTTGTGGAATTGGTTCAGAAATTTAAGAGGGTGGTGGTCGATGTAAATCACCACGACTGGCCCGTAGGCAGGAACATATACTTCAAAGTGCCTGAGCGCCAACACTATTGCCAGCAGTTCTTTCTCCACCACAGAGTAGTTTTTCTGAGCAGAATTCAACTTCTTGGAAAAGAAACTGACTGGATGCTCCAAACCTTCCTCGTCTGTTTGCATTAAGACGGCACCAGCCCCTACACCGCTGGCATCTGTTGCCAGCTGGAACGGTCTTTCAAAGTCAGGGGCCCTGAGGATTGGGTGAGTGCATAGTAGGTGCTTGACCAGCAAAAAAGCCCTTTCACACTCAGGTGCCCACTTGAACATTTTCTCTTTTGCTAGCAAATCTGTCAGAGGAGCTAACACAGTAGAATAACCCCGAATGAAGCGGCGATAGTAACCGATCATGCCCAAAAATCTCATGATCTGCCGCTTGGTGGACGGCCTGGGGAACTGGTTAATAGCCTGTATCTTGTTTTGGGGGGGGGCACACCTGGCCTAACCCGACCACAAACCCAAGATACTGCACAGTTGCCCGGACAAAGTCGCACTTGCCCAGATTGACTACCAAGCTGGCCTCACTGAGCTTCCGAAACAAGGCTTCTATGTGCTCACAGTGACTCTCAAAGTTGTCATCGTAGATTATAAAGTCATCTAGGTAGACAGTGCAGTTAGGGATGTCAGCTACTAACTCATTCATAAGACTCTGGAAGGTTGCTGGGGCATTTTTAAGGCCATACGGCATCACATTGCAACGGTAGGTGTTCCCATCAACCACAAACCCGCATACCCCCTTTGCCCACTCAGACAAGGGCACCTGCCAGTAGCCTTTCACTAGGTCTACCTTAGTTAGAAACTGTGCCTTACCAATCTTGTCTACACTATCGTTAACACAGGGAAGGGGATAAGCATTGGTGGGAGTCAACCCGTTCAATCTCCGAAAGTCAATGCAGAAGCGAACCTTCCCGTCAGGCTTGGGCTGCAGAGTGACAGGAGATGTCCACCTAACTGCCTCCTTCTCAATCAGACCCCCGTTCCAACATATACTCTAACTCCGCTCTGAGGGCTGGGAGTTTAATGGGTGGAAGTCTGTAGGGTACTGATTTAAAGGGGGGGGGGTGATCTCCCACGTCCACGTCATGCACCACTCGAGTTGTGAGGCCTGGATGCTCTGCAAACACAGTGGGGTATGAAGCAAACAGGCGTTGCACGGCTGCACGCTGTTGCTCAGGCAGGTGCACTAGAGCATCGTCAGCCACCTGTCTGGAGTTCCCCACCCACTGGTCAGCAGAGACATGACACTCCCAGTTATCCTCCACCTGGGCTTCACTGTCCCTCACTCCTTCTCCTCCATGACCGCTGCAGGTCAACACAGGGACAGCGAGAGGCTCAGGGGGGCGCCTCACAAACTCTTTCACCAGATTCACATGGCACAGCCGATTCTTTTTACGCCTATCTGGAGTAGCCACAAGATAGTCTAGGTCAGAGATCTTTTTTACCACCTTATAAGGACCAGCGTACTTGGCAGACAACGGATGACCTGGCAGAGGTAACAGAATCAACACCTCCTGCCCCACCTTAAACTCACAGAGTTTTGTCTTCTCATCGTACCTGTCCTTCATAAGTGCTTGCGACCCTACCAAATTCCTACCTGCCAACTCTAGGCTTCTCAGCATTCTCTCTCTACTCTCGAGGACATACTTTAACATGGAACATGGTTTTTCTGTGCCCTCTCAGATTTCTCTAACCATGTTGAGGGGGCCTCTGACCTGATGTCCGAAAACTAACTCATTGGGACTGAACCCTAGGCTGTCACCAGGTACCTCCCGAGCAGCGAATAATACATAGGGCAACCCAAGATCCCAATCCCTGCCATTCTCAACACAGTAACAACGCAGCATGCTTTTCAGAGTCGAGTGCCACCTCTCCAACACCCCTTGACTCTCTGGGTGATAGGCTGAAGAGACAACTGTACTGATACCGTGCTGCTGCATGGTCTGTTTGAAAAGGTTAGAAGTAAAGTTGGACCCTTGGTCTGACTGCAATTCCTCTGGGTACCCGTACCTAGAACAGTACAATAGCAAGTTACGAACAACAGTCTTAGCAGTACCATTTCGCATGGGGTATGCATCCGGATAACGAGTGGCAACATCCATGATTGTGAGGAGGAACTTGTTGCCTGCACTAGTAGGGGGTAGAGGGCCAACCATGTCGATTAAAACCTTACTGAATGGTGGCCCGATTACAGGAATAGGGTGTAACGGAGCCTTGGGAATACACTGGTTTGGTTTACCTACTGTCTGGCAGGTACTGCACATTGCCACCCATGATGCCACATGTGCCTTCATACCTGGCCACCAAAACAATTTCACCAATGCTGCTACCGTCTTACGTACACCCAAATGCCCTGACAACGGTACATCATGCGCCAACCTCAGTAGGCTATCACGGCACACACTAGGCACTACCAACTGGTCAACCACTCTCGACCCACCCTCAAACTCCATCTGGGATCTAGAAAAACGCCTGTACAATATGCCCTCCACACGAAAGAAGTCCCCCGGCTTTGCATCCCCGTCCTCATCAAGTTCAATCGCACCGTTACTACACTTCTGAAGCTCAGGATCATCTATCTGCAGCCGACAGATATCCGAAGGAGCCAATCTATCTAAGTGCTCCCGGAGCAACTTATGGCCTCCCCGATACTGGACTGTTCGATCCTATCTTGCTTAAGTGTGTAACGTTGCTGTCTCGGAGTTTTCTCACGCCCTACTTCCTCACCAAGTGTGACAGGTTTCTGGGGCCACTCCGGACCTAAACATTGGTGCTAATACTGAGTCGCCAAGAAGAGCTACTTGATCAAAACTCACAAAACTTCTCCCAACTTTAGCTTTCTCCCTCCGACCGTTCCTCCGCTGGTCTAGAGACTGAGGAATAGGCTGTGACACCTTAGATGCACGAGATCGGGTGACAACACACGCCATCTGCTGTAATTAACACCTCTCGACCATCTCCTGCCCCTCCCTACTCACGTCGGCCCGCCCTCTCGGCAACGACTAAGGGTGGAACCTCAGAAGTAGGCATCGCAAAGTCGTTGCCGAGAAGAAGGTCGACGCCCTCTACTGGCAGTTTCTCTACGATTCCAACATCTATCTCTCGTGTCACACCATCAACCTCCAGCTCCACTCGAACCAACGGGTATGACCGTGTAGCATTAATACCCTGCACCACAACTACCCGTGCCGCATTTATAGGTTGGCCTGTAAAGTTTTTCATCAGAGTCTGGAATGCACCTGTATCACGCAACAACTCCAACCCATGCTTGCAACCAGCCCAACTCACGCAGCCACGCCCTCTATGGTCGCAAAAAGCATCGCGGACAGGTTTCGAGCCTTCTGGACACTCCTTCACTGGCTGTGCCCCCGCATCTGACATATCACCCCCGGGTAAACGCAGAAGACCTCAGAGACACCCCAATGTTGCTAGCCAAAGACACAACTGCTGCAGGTTGGTTACTAGGGCAGGAACGTGCAAAATGCCCCTTTTTATGACACTTAAAACACTCTACTTCACCCTTGGACTTCCCCTGAGGTGGGGAAGGGCCCTGACCTTTCTTAAACGGGACGGTTTTTGGTTTGTGATCAAAATTAGTATCATTGCTCTTACTTTTGTTATTAAATGTTACATCACTGACTCGGGGGGGTGGAGTGTTGCGCCCCTTGTTAACTGCATCAGTCCGTTGTGCAGACCCGGACCCACGAATCAGCAATAATCTCAGGTCAGCCAACTCAGCTGCCTCTTGTAGAGTTTTTGGATGTTTCTCTTTGAGGTTCAAAGTCAGGTCGCCGCCTGTGCATTTAAAAAATTGCTCTAGAAGAAATAACTGCTCAAGCTCTTCGAACGTCGTCACCTTCTCTGACCTCAGCCAATTTCTCAAAGCATCAGACAGTTCCCGGGCATGTTCTAGAAAAGTGCACTCACGACCCTTCGTAACACCCCGAAACTTCAACCTATATGTCTCTGGTTGTAACTCGTACGCCCGCAGAACAGCTTCCTTCAATACCTCATAATCGATGCAAGACTCCAAGGGCAACGCATCATATGCCTTGAGTCCTTTGCCAACCAACTCAGAGGAAAACAAGGGCTGCCCACTTAACCTCGGGCCATTGGTGCTCCCGGCACTTCTTCTCAAAAACGCAGGAAAAACTCGGTGACACCCGACTCGTCAAATGCAGGGGACTAACTTAAGAAGGTGCGATAAAGACTGATCAAGACCTCGATTCCCCAGAACCGAGACGCTGCCCTGTCGACTCCACCCGAGACTTCTCACGCTCTATGTCTGTACAGTACTTCGTAGCCTCAACCTGAAGCTCAGCCTTACGTATGGCCTTTCTCTCCTCAGCCAGAGTCCTAAGCTCAGATTCCCGCTGCTGCTGCTGCTGCCTGAGCTCAGCCTCATACTTTTGTTGCTCGAATTTGGCGAGTTCGAGCTGAAACAACATCTCGGAAGACAAACCCTGAGGAGGGGGTGCTACTATTGGGGACCCACCCCGTGAATCACCTAGAGGCATACCCACCGCCAGCGGGCATCGGCCTGCGGGAACGTACCCGGTTCCGGAGCCCGAGGGGGCGCCATGATAGGAGTCGAGTGAAATGGGGGCTGGGCAAAAGGTGCCCCAGCTCCCGCTCCACCCGAAGCCCCACGCACCCCACCGAGCACCCAGGCAACCAGCTCACCTCTCGACAAACCGCTAGTACCAGACAACCCTAAGACCATGGCTACACACTGCTGTCCGTACCGGTCTAGCCCCGACACCCGATCTGCCGACACAGGCTCCTCCAAAAAAAAATCCGAGTATCTTCCTCATTGTTCACCACCCGAACGCCGTTAGACAACTCCACCTTCTCCACCTCCTCGCCTGCTTCCCGTACTGTGTCCTCACTGTGCATTGATCCGTCGTTCGACATAGTGTCCACCGGAAATCCTCAACGTTTATAAAAAAAAAAAAAAAACTAAACTCTCATGTAGCACTATTCACTCAAAAAATGCTTGAAGACAACTCAAGTGCTATACTACATTGCCAAAAAAAAATTCCAACGTGTCCAAAATATTCCTCTAAAACAAATGTCCACTGCCAAACTGTAAGAAATAACAAACGACCCCCAAACGGTGATTAAAAAAAAAAAAAAAAAAAAATCCACAAAAAAAATCCTGCAATTATTTCTTAGTTCACTAAATCCTAGACTAAGGTCGCCATTTGTTATGACGACTAAGATAAGATACTAGGCAAGGTCGCCATTTGTTACGACCGGAACTACAAATAAAACAAGGGCACTCAATGATTGGACTAGTAATAGGGCACTATGCAACAACGGTACGCTAGCTCCAAATCCTCGAACTTATATGCCGGCGAACAAAACACCTATATCCTCCAGAGTTAATCTGCGATAGCGGGGTATCCTTAACTGGGCATAAATGTACTCTACTTCAGGCTAACCTGCAATGGTATAGCCTCATAACAAACAAGATCTAAGTTACGTTAAAATGCATAAAAAGGAATCTATGGAAAGATCAATTAAATCACTGCAAGATTTAATACATTAAAAAGATGCTTCAATACAGTTACTCTAAACAACAATAAACTCTTCACTCCTATCTGAAAGAAAGTGAAGTATAGTCCTACAGCATAGACCTGGGAAACTTCTGAAGAAAGTCTGATGCTCATAAGATGCTCGTACTGATTTAGAACTATATAATGGCAGGAGGCAGGACACCACACGTGTAAATCGAATACACTAAAAGATAGGGACATATAATGTTACTACTGACACGAGCATACTATAAATGCGCAACCGGTAGCAATGCTCGACACTAAAAGAAGTACTGTCCTCATCAACGAACACAGTCTGCTATGGTTGTGCGGCTCAGCAAACAACCTAGACTAATAAATGCTGTGGAATAATAATGGCGCACATATCAAAGAGCTTATATTAAATACTAACAAGTGTCTACTCGATTAATAATGTCTAGCTGGGATACTCCTAGGTAAAGAACTGGGGTTGAGCAAGACAGGCTCGTCGCCCTAGCGATGTCCTTAAGACTGCATCCTTTAAGTTACGTTAATTTACTAGGGGGCTCTCTCGATAGATCCAGAATCACAAGTATCTGGGTTTATCCTGGCGACCCTCTAAAGACAAGCAAAGAGGCAGCAAAGTGTGGAACTGGTACAGGGCCAAAACCCTCAGTCAACACAATGCTGCACTCGCAAAAGGAAGCAACCCGAAAAGACAACCCAGGCTACCACAGGACCGGTCGAAGTCGTGTAGGTATAAGCAAACCGTACACACATCGGAGACAAACGACTACAGTTACCTTATCCCAGTCCTAGCATTAAATAAAAGAGCAGAAACACTAAATCAATAATGGAGACACACAAAGTTTTTAACCTATACTAACTAAGAACCCTCAAACCTATTCTAAGTATATGTAAATATCTCTGAGGGACGGTGCATGCAATACAATGGGCCGGCCTATGAAAACCGTATGCAGAACCCAAGGGGAGTGTTGTGCAGTTAATAAAGGTTAGAGTATGGAAAGAGAGAATCAAGTGAGAGAAACAGTGATAAAGGTGGTGATCGGGGAGAGAGTATGCAAAGGGATGTTAGAAGCACGTGCGCTAAGCCTGTCCTGACGAGGACAGCTCCCTGGGGACCCTCATGGAGGAGGTAAGTTACACAGGAGACCGCAATTGGCGCGATGGTCGGCCAATCACGGGCCGAGACGTCACAAGACAGCAGGCGTCATAGGACATAGCCAGACACGCCGTCCAATGGCGAGCGAGAGGCAGGAATGCACCCGTACATACAGACACTTACTACCTCCTCGCTCTGAAAGTCCTTTCTCATTCACCACGCTGATACTATTATCACTACTGTTGATATAAAATATAACCCGTTGTCACAGACGAAAACAAAGACCACCACTGGACTGTCTGTGACAATGCGATTACTAGGAAAGAAAGAACAACATTCTCTGATAACAGTAGCCCATTTCGATGTCCCCTGGCGAGCGCTAGTGGCCAACGAGAGGCAATTCTGCCAACGCTGTAAGACGTCACAATAGGATTGTGTGAGGTTATAAAAAGGATCGGTTGTAGTAAAAAGGGTTAAGTGAGATAGATAGTTCGAAGCCTGTTCATGGCTGGAGGCCCTTTTGAAACTTAATATAATCGTCTAATAGTAGCCAGAATAAAGTTAAAAAGGGCGGCACTAGTACTGGAAGGGGTTAAGGGGGTAGTGGTTATTTGTTGGTCTATATATTTTAAACATTCATTATTTTCTAATTTTCTCGCTAACCTCCATCAAGCTTAAAATAATTACATTTTTCGGCATGATAATGTTCCTGCCGAAGGCCAGTTCCTCTTAAAATTACAGGCTCGCTATAGCTCGCCAGGAAAAAAAAATCGATACCTAAATGGCACCAAAAGGTATCAAAATTGACAACGAAATGAGACGAAAGGTGTTAACATCGCCAAATTATTGGGCCAAATGTCTAAAAATATAAAAACTAATGGGGCTAAACTCGAGGGAAGCGAGGGTCCAGAAAAATGAACCATCCTCCCTTAATAATGAAGAACCTGCTTCAGAGTAACCTGGGACCTACCTGGTGATTTTCCCATTAATTAACCCTTTTAAGATTATGATGCATTTAGACAGTTTACTCTGGCTATCATTAAACGATTGTATACAGCTTAGGAAGGATCTGTGGGAATTATGAGGGTAAAGACTTAATTAGCCCTCTGACTTCCATATACCCTTCCTAATCTGAAATAAATTGTCTAACAATAGGCAGACCGTAGACAAAGAACTGCGTAATCGGATCTTGAAAGGGTTAAAGACAGCAAGGGCGCCTGGCAATTAATAGAGGGATAGATAGATATTCTGGAGCCCCTTCTCCCTCATGTTCAGCCCCATTCATTTTGAGACTTTAAGATGTTCGCTCCATTAGTTTTGGCTATTTGCAGATCTCTCACTCCATTTCTTTGTACTATCAAGTGGATTAAAGCGTCATAATCCTGAAAACGATCCTGAATAATAGAATACATAATTATAAAACAAGCCAAGGGTATAAAAAAAAAACACTACATATATAAAATTACGTTAAGGGGTGTTTTTCTGTACCCCCTGCTCCCTTGTGTTTAGGCCAATTAGTTTAGCTATTATAAGACCTTTCGCCCGATCTTTCTGTCAATTTTAAGACTTTCATGTAATTTAGGTGTTTGATATTTTCCTGACGAGCGATAGCTAGTTTGCAATTTAGGACGGGGAATTCTTATATAGAAAAAGGCACAAATTTATCATGAAGGGGGGGTCTTGGGATATTTTTTACAAGTTGATGGCGGTCTAGGCAGCAAACTAAAAAAAGCAAAACATAATAATACAAATCTCCCCTTACTAAACTATACACAAAAGAACGGAAGAATGCGAGATTCAAGCAAAATAAGGACAGACAAAAAGTAATATATATAATAATAATAATAATACTTTTTCGTGGGATCTTAAGAAGGCTTAAGATCCTGAGATAAATTGTGAGGCACTTTCCTTTATATATTTCCTGATTTAACTCCATTTTCAATTTCTTCATATCATATCATTTTCACTTTAAAATCTCCTCCTCTTGCAATTTCAACTCGCATTTTCACAGCGGTTGAGCAAAGGGATAACATGGTGGTGGTGGTGGTGGTGGTAGTGGAGTGGTTTTGATGATGGTGGTGTTAATGGTGTGGTGGTGGTGGTGGTGGTTATGGTGGTGATGGTGGTAATAGTGGTGGTAGTGTTGGTGTGGTGGTGGTGATGGTGGTAGTGGAGCGGTGGTGATGATGGGGATGTTAGTGCTGGTGGTGAAGGTGGTGTTATGGTGGTGGTGTTCGTGGCTTTAGTAGTGGTGCTGTGCTGGTGGTTGTGGGAGTGGTGGTGGTGATAGTAGTGGTGGTGGGTGTGATGACCTCTTATGATGATGATACTGTGTACAATTTTGTTGTCCATATCATCAAAAGGACATAGATAAGCTGGAGATAGTACAGCAGCGAGTAACAAATATGATTTCTAGATTAAGAAACTAGTCATACTGAGAAAGTCTAAAAAAGGTTTAATCTGATTAATTTTACTAGAGCGCAGACTAAGAGGGGACCTTATTCAGGTGTTTAAACTTATTAAAGGTATTGACAACATAAATGTCAACAAAGAGCATTGCAACGTCCCAAAGCTGCTCGTCGGTGCAGCTTTTTCTTTAGCAATATAAGGGGACTTCACTCTAACATCAATTCTGTACACCAATTTCTTCAAGCAGAATCCCCTACTCTCCTTTTTTTGACAGAGACTCAAGTAACATCCACATCTGACACGTCTAGATTTAATTTTCCAGGTTATCAACTGCTCCAAAATTTCAGACCTAAAGGAGGTGTATGTTGCTTCGCAAAATCTGAAATTGCCCTGGAGGAGGTTACTAGTTTCAATTGTCCCTATTTTGATTATTCAAATACATATGTTGCATCTACCGTTCCCCAAATACTCCTCCAGAGCAAAGTCTTTTTGATTATCTGTCCTTACAACTCAGTGTCCTCAACTTAAATGCTTCTTCTGAAATCATTGTGTTGGGTGATTTTAATGTCCATAATGTTGAATGGCTCACTCATTCAGCCAGGACTGATGATGCTGGTCTTGAATGTGAGCTATTTGCAGACTCATTTAATCTCACTCAACTAGTCAACCAACCCACCCGTGTACCAGATAATCCTAATCATAATTCCCACCTACTGGACTTATTTTTTACAACCAATTCAGAAAATTATGATGTTACAGTGAGGTCCCCGCTTGGATCTTCTGATCACTGTCTGATACAGGCCACCTGTCTATCACCTACCACACCTTCCCACTCTGAACCTGTTTTGGTGACTAAATGGCGTTACGATAGGGCAGACTGGGAGGGTCTTCAAGGTTTCTTTATTGATATTCCCTGGACCTCTTTCTTTTCTAATGATGCACACTCCACCTTGAGCCACATACAAGATTTTGTAAAAATTGGAATGGAAACTTTTATTCCTCATCAAAAGTACAGTAAAAGATCTAATTCACCTAAATGGTTTGACCATAATTGTGCTAGAGTAACTGAACAAAAAGCAATAGCCTACAATGCATACACAAGATCAAAAACATATGAAGCCTTTAATTACTTTAGAAACATCAGAAATCATGCCAAAACTGTATTAAACCTAACTAAATCAAACTTTCTCCACAAGCAGGCAAATAAACTTCTAAATAATCCAAATGATAACAAAATATTTTGGTCTACTCTTAACTCATTTAAATCCAACTTCACTACTGCTTCATCCATTCCACCATTAAAATCTCCGACTGGCAATCTTGTAAGTGACCCACGAGGTAAAGCTAACCTTCTTGCGGATATTTTCTCCACCAACTCAACCTTAGATGAAATAAATCAAGATGTCCCTGTACTTAATTTTAATTCGCCTGAAATTCCCTCACTTAAGATCCACACCAGACATGTCAAAACTATTTTGCAGAATCTCTCGGTAGATAAGGCTCCTGGTCCAGATGAAATTCCTCCAATAGTACTTAAGAATTGCTCCTTGGTGCTCGCTCCTGTATTGGCAAAATTTTTCCGTCTGTGTACTCATACCTCATGCTTCCCAGTACCCTGGAAAGAAGCAAACATCCATCCAGTTCCTAAAAAAGGTGCCTCTTCAGATCCATCAAACTACAGACCAATAGCTATAACTTCCACTCTTGGTAAAGTCTTTGAAATTATATTAAATAATCACATAATTAAGCATCTTGAGAATAATAAATTAATCAGTGATAGGCAATATGGTTTTAGACGATGTCGATCAACTGCAGACATGCTTTGCCTTCTTACGCATCAAATCAACCAAGCTACAGACCAACATGGTGAAACACATACAATAGCACTGGATATATCAAAGGCATTTGATAGAGTCTGGCATCAATCCTTATTGTCAAAGATGTCACACTACGGCCTTGCATCATTAGTTCCACTAATTTCTTCTTATCTTCATAACAGAAAAATACGTGGAATGGTAGATGGCCTTTATTCTCAATTTCACTCAATAAATGCTGGTGTTCCCCAGGGATCAGTTTTGGCCCCAATTCTGTTCCTAATTCATATCAATGATCTCATATCTACCACTCATAATCCAATACATTCCTACGCAGATGACTCAACACTCCACAGTTCCTTCACGTTTACCAATTCTTTCACCCAACCCGATCTTATAAATTCAAAAATAAACACTGCAATTTCTCTGAACCAGGACCTTTCTAGAATTAATGGATGGGGACAAAAGAATCTAGTTTCCTTTAATGCACAGAAAACCAAGTACATTCAATTTTCTAACCGACAGAATCTCACTGACTCCCATATATTTTTTAATGATGTAAATATTCCCACTTCCCCTAGTATTGACATTCTCGGTGTAACATTAACTACTAACTTGAGCTGGACACATTATGTTAGAAGCATTGCTAAGAATGCCTCTAAAAAACTGGGACTCCTGTACAGAGTTCGAGAATTCTTCACTGACGAGCAGTTGGCCGTGATATATAAAAGTCATGTGCGTTCTCAGATGGATTACTGTTCACCTCTGTGGGGTGGAAGTGGAGTGGTTGCATTGAGGCAGTTGGACAAAATTCAAAATAAAGCTATTAGATTAATCAATAACCCTGCAATCACACAGGACCTTCCTACATTATCCATACGAAGAAACGTTGCATCCCTTGCATTATTCTACAGATATTTTCACAGCAATTGTTCCGAGGAACTTGCTTCAATTGTGCCGCCTCTCCACATCTTTCCCCGTAGAACTAGGGCGGCTGAGAGTGCCCATGAATTTACACTTTCTCCTCCACAATGCAGAACTTCTGCTTATCAGAATGCATTTATCCCCAGAGCTACTACTCTTTGGAATTCACTTCCCTCGAATTGCTTTCCACAAACTTACAATCTACAAATGTTTAAATCCAGTTGTTACAAACATTTTATGAATGGAGGATGCCTTTAGGCACATGGACCTTTTTGTTTTATCTGTGTTTTTCCTTCCTCCGTTCATTGTCTCAAAAAAAAAAAAAAAAAAAAAAAAACTCACAATTGATCACTCAAATTACAATAGAGGAAATGGTTGTAAGATGATTGGAAAGCCTTTTCACTCACATGAGGCAAAACATATATTTTTTAATCGAGTGGTAAACTTATGGAATGGAATTCCTATTAGTGTAATTGAGTGTAGTACTGGTCAAACTTTCAATAACCGATCCGATTACCACTTACGCTGCGGGCATATTTCCGCCATATTAGGGCTAATTCAGGCACTATTGATTGATTAGGCAAGTGTCTGAATGAAATTAAATGTATTCAACCAAAAACTAGAAGAAAATAGCTTCAAAATGACACCAAAACGAACTTCGTAGCTCGCGGGGTTCACCCGCAGCGCTGCATAGACATTCGCTAAAAAGAGCAATTATCGTTAAAGTCGCGTTACATTTGCCTTTGGTAGCACTGTATATCTCGCGAGACTCTGACTCAGAGCCCTCAGTGCCGCAGTCGCTTGGCTGGGAGAAGGACGTGTGGCCTGTTACGCTCCCGCTCCCTCTCACTCGATTCTACAGGCGTTAAGAGGCTTTAAAAGCCTGTAAATTGCTGTAAATTGCTATGGCGTTCATGAAAGTCCCCCGCAGGGAAAGGGTTAATATCTCACTCTTTACCCCCGATTAACTGCGTCTACAAACGAATAGCACCAGTTCATACTGTGCTATCCTTTCCTGTTATCACATAGGATCGGTAGTTAGTTACAAGCTGCTTCGTAAGGTTCAATAGATTTGTTGTTGCTTGTTTTCCTGTGTACTCTTTTGTTGTTGTAACACCCACACACACATACACACACTCTCTATCTCTTGTTTGCCCTCCTTTTTTTTCCACTTTCCTTCACTTTCGGAGTTTCCATCTCTACTAAAATTAAGACCTGGCCATCTCGCTGGGATCGAAAGATATGTGTGGTCAGTGCTTCTATGTATATCTATTCAAATTTCTCTCTATCTTTCTCTCTCTCTCTCTCTCTCTCTCTCTCTCTCTCTCTCTCGCCTACTAGTCTTCCCACTGTTAAAATAACTACCTTGCTTATAATTTTCAAGCCTCCCTCCCGGTTCATTAGTTTCGCGCTCATTTCTTAAACCGCATTTTATTACTCTTTTCTCTCTCTCTCTCTCTCTCTCTCTCTCTCTCTCTCTCTCTCTCTCTTGCTTATAATTCTCAACACTAGTCTCTCGCCCTTTCCTTTAACCGCACAATATATCTACGCTCTTTTCTCTCCCCACTCTACCCCCCCCCCTCCCTTCCCTCCCCCCACTCCTATTATTTTTCTCTCCCCACTCTTCCCCCTCCACTCCTTCCTTTCTTCCCTCTAATACTCCTACTTTTCTCTCTCCCACTCTTCTTTTTCTCTCCCCACTCTTCCCTCCCCCTCTAATACTCCTACTTTTCTCTCTCCCACTCTTCTTTTTCTCTCCCCACTCTTCCCTCCCCCTCTAATACTCCTACTTTTCTCTCTCCCACTCTTCTTTTTCTCTCCCCACTCTTCCCTCCCCCTCTAATACTCCTACTTTTCTCTCTCCCACTCTTCTTTTTCTCTCCCCACTCTTCCCTCCCCCTCTAATACTCCTACTTTTCTCTCCCCTCCTCTGTCTTCCCCCTCCCGCGACTGATTGCATTTGTAAATCAATTACTTTTTTCTCAGATACATTGAGGATCACTTGTAGCTGTGTTGTTATTAACCCAAAATGTTCCCAACTAACATCTCCTAACCCTGCCAAGGACATTGGTCTTAAGGCAGTGCTTCCCTTTCCGATTGTTCCTAATTACCCACTCTGAACCACTGTTGGACACTTTGAACAGCAGTGATATGGAGGGCAAGCAGCCTCGAGGGGTCGCCAGACCTGCTGTTGCTTGACTTCCTTTGCACTCCTTTTCTCTCCCCTCCCTTGCGTCTCCCACCCTTCCTCGTTTCTCTCCCCTCTCTTCCCCCCTTCCACTCCTCCTATTCTCTCACACTCTTCCCCCTTCCACTCCTCCTATTCTCTCCCCACTCTTCCCCCCTTCCACTCCTATTCTCTCCCCACTCTTCCCCTCTTCCACTCCTCCTATTCTCTCCCCACTCTTCCCCCCTTCCACTCCTCCTATTCTCTCCCCACTCTTCCCCCCTTCCACTCCTCCTATTCTCTCCCCACTCTTCCCCCCCGTCCCCCCACTCCTCCTCGTTTATCTCCCCCTCTTCCACTCCTCCTTTTCTCTCCCCACGCTTCCTCACCCCCCCCCTCCTCTTTTTCTCTCCCCTCCCTCCTCCTCCTCCTCTTCCTTATGTATATTTCTGTGGGTGTACAGGTAGTGGTATTTCTGTGGGTGTACAGGTAGTGGTATTTCTGTGGGTGTACAGGTAGTGGTATTTCTGTGGGTGTACAGGTAGTGGTATTTCTGTGGGTGTACAGGTAGTGGTATTTCTGTGGGTGTACAGGTAGTGGTATTTTCTGTGGGTGTACAGGTAGTGGTATTTCTGTGGGTGTACAGGTAGTGGTATTTCTGTGGGTGTACAGGTAGTGGTATTTTCTGTGGGTGTACAGGTAGTGGTATTTCTGTGGGTATACAGGTAGTGGTATTTCTGTGGGTGTACAGGTAGTGGTATTTCTGTGGGTGTACAGGTAGTGGTATTTTCTGTGGGTGTACAGGTAGTGGTATTTTCTGTGGGTGTACAGGTAGTGGTATTTTCTGTGGGTGTACAGGTAGTGGTATTTCTGTGGGTATACAGGTAGTGGTATTTCTGTGGGTGTACAGGTAGTGGTATTTCTGTGGGTGTACAGGTAGTGGTATTTTCTGTGGGTGTACAGGTAGTGGTATTTCTGTGGGTATACAGGTAGTGGTATTTCTGTGGGTGTACAGGTAGTGGTATTTCTGTGGGTGTACAGGTAGTGGTATTTTCTGTGGGTGTACAGGTAGTGGTATTTTCTGTGGGTGTACAGGTAGTGGTATTTTCTGTGGGTGTACAGGTAGTGGTATTTCTGTGGGTATACAGGTAGTGGTATTTCTGTGGGTGTACAGGTAGTGGTATTTCTGTGGGTGTACAGGTAGTGGTATTTCTGTGGGTATACAGGTAGTGGTATTTCTGTGGGTATACAGGTAGTGGTATTTTCTGTGGGTATACAGGTAGTGGTATTTTCTGTGGGTGTACAGGTAGTGGTATTTCTGTGGGTATACAGGTAGTGGTATTTTCTGTGGGTATTGTGACGCACCCAGTGCGTGGCAACGCAACCTGATTGTACTCCTTGGTACTCCACTGTACCGCCCGTACCACTGTACCGTGCTGGCTACCGTCAGCAGCTATGTATATTGAGTGTGACAACTTATAACTATGTTCTTTGTATCTCTGCAAAGGTCTCGTCATGTGCTAACCAGTGGTGGGTTTTGTTTTAAGCCATGTCAAGACCTTCCATTTAATATGTAGTATCAATAGAGAAGTTGATAGATAAGACAATGGGAGTTCAGAGAGAGAGAGTGAGTTAGGCTTCAGAGCGAGAGGGTAGCAACGCGCCACGCTGCCGGGGGGGTGGTTGCCAGACGTATTGACTGGTTGGCAGCCTTGCGCTTATAGCTGGGCGCGACAGGGTTGGTAGTCCATTGCCGCCTGCCTATGCTGCCTGGGCTGCCCATGTTGTCGTACAGCACATTGCCTGGAGGCTCGCTGTGTGTTCCATGATCAGGTTGCCTAGAACCTTTGAGATTCTAACATCCCTTGCCCTCTCTCCCAATTTCTCACGGTTGCACTCTTTCTCTCTGACAACATTACTCTCATTTCATTCTTCTCTCTATTTAAATGCATAACCTTCCCTTGAGGTCCTAAAGGAGTTTCAGCACTCACCTCTCGTATTACTCTTAGGACAAGCATATATTTACATGTATTAGATTTAAGGGGTTAATGTGAACAGCGATCTTCTTGATGAGGATAGTTGGTGAACGTTCTACATGTTCACGAGTTATATGCCCCGCTCATCATCCAATTTGTGACTAGACTGGTGCCATGTGTAAGAGCCCGACCATGCCCAGGAGTTGTCTGTAGAGGGGCGAGGACTTAGCCTTGATTTGCATACCGAGCCAGGAGCGAGTGTAGTACCAGAGACTACAGCTCGCTCGTAGTGCCGGTATAGTAGAGTAACGTAATTTATCTGTCCTTGTGTTCTCTACAGTCTTTTCCTGGGTTCTCGCTTTCGGTGCTGGGACTCGTTGTTCCTGTGACTTGGCCTGCTAGCTAGAACACATGGGGATGATGAGTGGGATATATCTTTATTTTACTATTCATTGCAGCTCTCTTTAAGTTTATGTATGTAACACTTTACAATACACATTACTCACACACAAGACAACACTATTAATACTTTCATGTATCAATTAACTGCACTGTCGTTTTGCTGCTGTGTCCGGAGTTCTGTTGCGTAGGGCGCATACGGACTCAGAGGGGAGACAGAGTGAGAGAAGCGAAGTAGCCTATGCGGTAGTAGGCTACCGGCGCAGTACTGTTGCCTGCAACCTTTTAGTTATTCCAAGTATAGATTCATTATTATAATAAGTGACTACTATTTATGTTCCTTCCATGTGTATTATTAGGTATCTACTGGATCATGAACATCTTGTATGCTACATGCTAGTGCATGTTAGTAGGGGACAGTTATTCTAGTGCACGCGCTTTCAAGTAGGCGTGTACATTTGTCATTTAGCATTTCACTGTCATACCTTTAGCCTGCTTCTATTCTACATTATTAGAGGCTTAATATTAACGTAGTTTCTTGAGTATTGCATTTCTTTAGTAATAACGTAACCTATAAATGTCTGAGGGAGTTTAGCCTCATAGCCTACCCCTGTTGTACACTTTCGCCGAGTTAAGGTACCTCGTTACCATAGACGATAACTCTGTAGGGCGTTGGTGCTTTTGTTGTCTGGAGCATATAGTATTTGGGACTGGAATCGAGCGTGTCGTTGTCACATAAGCCATTTCTGTCCTACGATCAAGAATCCCGAATATGTATTGCCGATCCAGCCGTAACAAAATGGCGACCTTGCACAAGATTCAGTAGTATCCTATCACATGTTTTTTGGAGAACTATTCTATGCTACCTAGTAGAGCTGGCTAGAATTTTCTTGCATATTGGAGGAATTTTTATTGTGTCATTATTGTATTGGTGGACTTGCAGATTGTTTCGTTAGGGGTGTCTAGAGTAGAGTCATTCAAGCATCTTTAACATTTTGTGAGTCGAGACTGCAATTAGTAATAAGCACTTCTTTTTTTTTATGAACAGCAATTGTATAACCAGCACTATGTCTAATGACTCATCATTTACGGGGGAGGATAACACGGTACAGCCTAGTGACCAGCAAGTACAACAGATATTTAGGGAGGGGAGTGTTATAAGTGGAGAGAGGGATGCCCGGGCATTTTTGCAGACACCTTTGACCGAACAGCGCCTGCAGGCTATTGATTGTTACGGTCTTCGCTGTTTAGCCACGGTTTTGGGGCGGGACTGTCCTGACAGTTGGCCCAAGAAGAATTTGGTGGCATGTTTGTTGGGTGATGGCGATGGGGCGGTGGGTGGAGTGGGGTCTTGGGGGGTTCCCTCCAAGCCTCCATTCCACTCTACCCCTGAGCTGGGCCCTCAGCCAGCGAGTCTTAGCACGATGCAGCAGGAGGGTTCTCAATGGCAAGCTGGCTTACCCGTAAACACGTCTCGGTGTGGATCCCCCATTTTGTGCTCTCCCCCCCCAGGCCTGTCTCCTGAGATGTTATTTCAGCTAGAACTAGCTAAGCTTAAGTTGCAAGAGAGTCAACAGGCTAGTATAGAACGGATTAAGCTGCAGGAGACTCAGATACAACAGGCTAGTATAGAACGGATTAAGCTGCAGGAGACTCAGATACAACAGGCTAGTATAGAACGCATAGAGGTTGCTAGAATCCAAGCCAATCAGGATGCAACCAGGTACCAGGCTGAAATGGATGTCGAGAAGTCTAGAGTAGAGACCACGGGGCGTCATCTCGGTGGTGGGCACCGGGTTACAGACTCACTTTCGCATTTAATTAAGTTAGTACCCGCATTTGATGAGACAGCAGTGACTGAGTTTTTTGCTCGTTTCGAAAAGAAGTGTCGTGAGTATGACTGGCCGGAGGTTAAATGGGCAGCATTAGTTTCATCACGTCTAGTGGGTAAGGGGTTGAAAGCCTACGATGCACTGTCACTGGACGAGAGTGTCGTGTATGGACTGGTGAAGGAGGCTGTGCTCCGGGCCTACGAACTGCAACCCGAAACTTATAGATTGAAGTTCCGTGGCGTGAATAAGAAGAGCGACGTCAGTTTTATGGAGCACGCACGGGACTTAACAGATGCAGGTAATAACTGGTTTCGGTCCGAGCACGCAGAGTCGGCTGAGGAAATTAAGCAACTTTTCTATCTGGAACAGTTTTACAAATGTACTGGAACCGATCTAACGCTGAACATTAAGGAAAAATGTCCCAAGACAGTAGAGGAGGCTGCCAAGATGGCAGACCTCAGATTATCATTGATTCGTGGTTGCGGTGCCGCTCAGAGGGCTGAGTCAGGGCAGAAGGGGCGCTATACCCCACCCACCAGAGTTTTCGATAATAACAAATCCTATGACACACATAACCACACTAAAAGCATTGCACCTAATAACACCTACAAACACAAGCCTCTCCCGTTTACTAAAGGTCAGGCCCCTTCTTCGCCCGCACAAGGGAAGAAGCCCATTGGGGATGTGAAATGTTACAAATGTCAGAAGCTAGGCCATTATTCACGTGAGTGCCCTAGTAACACTCCCGCTAAGCCGGTGTCATTGGTTCACAGTATCGGTGTGTCTCTGAAGGCTGCAGCAACTGCCCGGGGTAGGTTGTCAGCAGCTGAGGCACACGCGGTAAAGAAGCGTACGGAAGGCTCGACACCTGTCCGGGACACTTTCTGTAACCATCGGGGGCACGGGCTTGTGAGCTGGGGGAGTGAACTACGGAGGGTTGACTTGCTGAGGGATACGGGGGCTTCGCAAACTTTGTTGAGGAACTTCACAGGGAAACCGATAAATGCGGCCAGAGTTGTTGTGGTGCAGGGTATAAATGCTACGAGGTCATACCCACTTGTGAGGTTGGAGTTGAGAGTGGGAGAGGTGTGCAGGGAGCTGGATGTAGGGATCGTTGAGTGTTTGCCAGTTGAGGGCGTCGACCTTCTTCTCGGCAACGACTTTGCGGTGCCCACTTCCGGGACTCCACCCTTAGTCGTTGCCGAGAGGGCGGCCGACGTGGATGGTGAGAATCGGGAATGGGTTGGGAGGTGCCAACAGGATGAGATGGCCTGTGTGGTAACCCGATCTCGCTCTGCGGCTCCTGCACAGCCTAGCACTCAACCTCGGGGACAGTGGAGGAAGGATCAGGAGAAGGTTGCTAAGGGCAGGAAAAGGGACATTGATTCTGCTGCACTTCTCGGTGATTCGGTACTTGGACCTATAATAAACACGGGAGTTGACTCTGGCCCAGATATGGTGTGTAACAAGGCAGAGTTGGGTAAGACTTCGCGTGAGGCAAGAGCTGTAGCGAGAGCCACTAAGGCAGTAGAGCCTACTAGCCGGGGTAATGTCTTATTACAAAACCATCTTGATGCATTGACGCCCAGGGACATTAGTGAGCAGCAGCTGCAAGACGCTAGCCTAGCTCGTTATAGCAATGGTGCCATAGAGTTGGAGGAAGATGGGGATGCGAAGCCGGGAGATTTCTTTAGGCTCAACAGGATATTGTACCGCAGATTTCTAGACCCCAAATCGAAGTGGGAGGGCGGTGCGAGGGTAGTAGACCAGGTGGTTGTTCCAAATAAGTATAGAGAGTCCTTATTGTGTCTGGCGCATGATGTGCCGGTGGCGGGTCATTTGGGGGTAACAAAAACATTGGCGGCATTGGGCAGGTTTTTCTGGTGGCCTGGGGTCAAGGCTGATGTCTGTGCATGGGTGGCTGGGTGTGCGACCTG
The DNA here is from genome assembly GCA_037953745.1 of Lithodes maja. Taxonomy (NCBI): domain Eukaryota; kingdom Metazoa; phylum Arthropoda; class Malacostraca; order Decapoda; family Lithodidae; genus Lithodes; species Lithodes maja. The sequence goes on from JBAKBP010014912.1 coordinate 28,253, forward strand.
CCAGACAACGGGGAAGCCTAACCAGACCATCCCGAAGGCACCTTTATTTCCCATACCTGTCACCGGGCCTCCGTTCAGCAAAGTTGTAGTAGATTTGGTTGGCCCTTTCCCGCCCTACTAGTAGTGGCAATAAATTCCTGTTGACAATCATGGATGTGGCTACGAGATACCCGGACGCATACCCCATGAGAAACGGCTCGGCAAAGGCAGTTGTTAAAAACTTATTATTGTTCTGTTCCCGTTATGGATTTCCACGTGAGGTGCAGTCAGACCAGGGGAGCAATTTTACATCCAAATTGTTCAAGCAAACCCTTCAGTTGCACGGTATATGTTCTGTAGTGTCGTCAGCCTACCATCCCGAGAGTCAGGGAGTCTTGAGCGGTGGCACTCGACCCTGAAGAGTATGCTACGCTGTTACTGTGCAGAACATGACACTGATTGGGATTTGGGTCTGCCGTATGTTCTGTTCGCTGCACGTGAAGTCCCAGGAGAGAGCCTGGGGTTCAGTCCAAATCAACTAGTCTTTGGCCATAATGTGAGAGGACCTTTAAGTATGGTGAAAGAGATCTGGGAGGGCGAAGAGAAGCCGGGGTCTGTACTTAAATATATCCTTGAGAGCCGGGAGAGACTTATAGGTTGCATGGCAGCGGCAGGTAATAACTTGGTTAATGCACAGGCGGTCATGAAGGACCAGTATGACGCCAAGGTGAAGCTTCGGGAGTTTTCGGTGGGTCAGGAGGTAATGTTGCTTTTACCTTTGCCTGGACACCCCCTTTCTGCCAAGTTCATTGGGCCGTATGTGGTGGCTAAGAACTGTCCGACCTTGATTATCTCGTTGCAACACCTGACCGTAGAAAAAAACATCAGTTATGTCATGTTAACCTCATGAAAGAGTATGTGAGACGCCCCTCAGAGCCTCTCACTGTCCCTGTGCTGGCCTGCAGCGGCCAGGGTGGAGAAGGAGGTGGGGACAGTCATGCTGCTGAGGAGGATAGCTGGGACTGTGTCATTTCCGCGGAACAGTGGGCGGGGAATACTGAACAAGAGGCTAGGCAAGCTGTAAGTCACCTGCCTGAGCACCAGGGTGCTGCTGTCCTAGGCCTGTTCAGGTCATACCCCTCTGTTTTCGCCGAACACCCAGGTCTCACTACTCAGGTAACGCACGACGTGGACGTCGGTGATAATGTGCCCTTCAAGTCAGTGCCCTACCGTGTGCCCCCGGTAAAGTTGCCAGCTTTACGGGAGGAGTTAAAGTACATGGTTGAGAGAGGGATGATCACTGAAGGTTATGTGAAGTGGACATCACCCGTCACGTTGCAGCCAAAACCTGACGGCAAGGTGCGGTTCTGCATAGATTTTCGTAGGCTAAATGGCTTGACCACTACCAACCCTTACCCTTTGCCTCGAGTTGACGACAGCGTGGACAAGATAGGGAATGCAAAGTACCTTACTAAAATTGATCTTGTAAAAGGCTACTGGCAAGTACCCCTGTCGGACCGAGCTAAGCAAGTTTGTGGTTTTGTGGTAGATGGCAAGACCTACCAATGTAACGTAATGCCTTATGGGCTTAAGAACGCACCTGCCACGTTTCAGAACCTGATGAACGATATTTGTGACGAAATCCTAACTGCACGGTCTACCTTGATGACGTGATAGTGTATGATGACAATTTTGAAAATCACCTAAGGCACTTAGAGACCCTGTTTGGGAAGTTGCACGATGCTGGGCTGGTGGTGAACCTGAGGAAGTGCGAGTTTGTAAAGGCTACTGTGCAGTATCTTGGCTTCGTGGTCGGGTTAGGCCGGGTGTGCCCCCCCCTGAGCAAGATACAGGCTATCAATATGTTTCCCAGGCCCACCACTAAGCGCCAGGTCATGCGGTTCCTAGGTATGATAGGCTATTATAGGCGCTTCATCCGGGGATACTCTACTGTCTTAGCACCGTTAACTGATCTACTGTCGAAGTCAGTGAAGTTCTGTTGGGCTGCGGAGTGTCAGAGGGCTTTCGACCTAGTCAAGCACCTGCTGTGTACACATCCGATTTTGAGAGCCCAGACTATTCCAGGAGTTTTCAGCTGGCGACTGATGCCAGCGGTGTGGGTGCCGGGGCAGTGTTACTGCAGACTGATTCCGAGGGCTTGGAACACCAGTGAGCTTCTTTTCTCGCAAGTTTAATTCGGCACAAAGGAATTACTCGACTATAGAGAAGGAGCTTCTTGCTATCGTTTTGTCGCTCAAACATTTCGAAGTTTATGTTCCAGCCTACGGCCCGGTAGTGACGATTTATACGGACCATCATCCCTTGAAATTCCTAAATCAGTTTCACAATCGGAATATGCGGTTGACCAGGTGGTCCCTAATGCTCCAAGAGTATAATCTCAACATTCAGCATATTGCCGGGAGTGAGAACGTGATAGCAGATTGTTTATCAAGGGTTGATGATCCAGGATAGTCGTGCACGGTGTGTGGGTTGAGCAGGAGTAAAATTAGGCTATCATAACGCCGTCCAAAAAGATTATAAAACAATAAAATAAACGAGAATTTTTTTTTTTTAGTTTTGTAAGTCTTTATTGTTGTAGCATGATGCATGCGATATTGTGTTTTATGTATAATTCACACTTCAGTTGTTGTGCACCTTTTGCAATTAGTGGCAGCTAAGGGTAGCAGGTCGGTTGGTTGCCTGTCAGATTTTGATAATGCTTCTAAGGTCGATTATCTAAAATCTTGGGGGGGCTGTGACGCACCCAGTGCGTGGCAACGCAACCTGATTGTACTCCTTGGTACTCCACTGTACCGCCACTGTGCGGTACCTCTGTACCGCTGTACCGTGCTGGCTGCCTATATTGAGTGTGACAACGTATAACTATGTTCTTTGTATCTCTGCAAAGGTCTCGTCATGTGCTAACCAGTGGTGGGTTTTGTTTTAAGCCATGTCGAGACCTTCATTTAATATGTAGTATCAATAGAGAAGTTGATAGATAAGACAATGGGAGTTCAGAGAGAGAGAGTGAGTTGGGCTTCAGAGCGAGAGGGTAGCAATGCGCCACGCTGCCGGGGGGGTGGTTGCCAGACGTATGGACCGGTTGGCAGCCTTGCGCTTATAGCTAGGCGCGACAGGGTTGGTAGTCCATTGCCGCTTGCCTATGCTGCCTGGGCTGCCCATGTTGTCGTACTGCACATTGTCTGGAGGCTCGCTGTGTGTTCCATGATCAGGTTGCCTAGAACCTTTGAGATTCTAACATCCCTTGCCCTCTCTCCCAACTTCTCACGGTTGCACTCTTTCTCTCTGACGACATTACTCTCATTTCATTCTTCTCTCTATTTAAATGCATAACCTTCCCTTGAGGTCCTAAAGGAGTTTCAGCACTCACCTCTCGTATTACTCTTAGGACAAGCATATATTTACATGTATTAGATTTAAGGGGTTAATGTGAACAGCGATCTTCTTGATGAGGATAGTTGGTGAACGTTCTACATGTTCACGAGTTATATGCCCAGCTCATCATCCAATTTGTGACTAGACTAGTGCCATGAGTAAGAGCCCGACCATGCCCAGGAGTTGTCTGTAGAGGGGCGAGGACTTAGCCTTGATTTGCCTACCGAGCCAGGAGCGAGTGTAGTACCAGAGACTACAGCTCGCTCGTAGTGCCGGTATAGTAGAGTAACGTAATTTATCTGTCCTTGTGTTCTCTGCAGTCTTTTCCTGGGTTCTCGCTTTCGGTGCTGGGACTCGTTGTTCCTGTGACTTGGCCTGCTAGCTAGAACACATGGGGATGATGAGTGGGTTATATCTTTATTTTACTATGCATTGCAGCTCTCTTTAAGTTTATGTATGTAACACTTTACAATACACATTACTCACACACAAGACAACACTATTAATACTTTCATGTATCAATTAACTGCACTGTCGTTTTGCTGCTGTGTCCGGAGTTCTGTTGCGTAGGGCGCATACGGACTCAGAGGGGAGACAGAGTGAGAGAAGCGAAGTAGCCTATGCGGTAGTAGGCTACCGGCGCAGTACTGTTGCCTGCAACCTTTTAGTTATTCCAAGTATAGATTCATTATTATAATAAGTGACTACTATTTATGTTCCTTCCATGTGTATTATTAGGTATCTACTGGATCATGAACATCTTGTATGCTACATGCTAGTGCATGTTAGTAGGGGACAGTTATTCTAGTGCACGCGCTTTCAAGTAGGCGTGTACATTTGTCATTTAGCATTTCACTGTCATACCTTTAGCCTGCTTCTATTCTACATTATTAGAGGCTTAATATTAACGTAGTTTCTTGAGTATTGCATTTCTTTAGTAATAACGTAACCTATAAATGTCTGAGGGAGTTTAGCCTCATAGCCTACCCCTGTTGTACACTTTCGCCGAGTTAAGGTACCTCGTTACCGTAGACGATAACTCTGTAGGGCGTTGGTGCTTTTGTTGTCTGGAGCATATAGTATTTGGGACTGGAATCGAGCGTGTCGTTGTCACATAAGCCATTTCTGTCCTACGATCAAGAATCCCGAATATGTATTGCCGATCCAGCCGTAACAACCGGTATATATATAATGTACTGTATATATATATATATATATAATGTATATGTTTATTAACTTTTTAGTTTCCTTGCTAGTCCTACATGAACCTTTAACAAAATAAACCTAGACTCCCCTTGAGTAGAAAAATATCCCGGCCGAAGGCCGATTCCAGAAAAAAAACATCTCCCCCTTGATAAAACAACACTGAGCTGAAGGAAGGTTTAGGGTGTTTAAGGGGTTAGTGCTTATAATTTGGTACATGTATTATTTATTGATTAACTTATTTTTGAGTTTCCTCGCTAGATCCCTTTTCAAGATAAATTCCGGCCGGAGACCGGTTATTCTTAAAATTACAGGCTCGCTATAGCTCGCCAGGAAAATATCGACACCTGGATGGCAGGAAAAGTCTTAATATTGACGAAGAAGTGGGGCGAAAGGTTTTAAAATCGCCAAACTAATGGGCCGAACGTCTTAAAATCTGAAAACAAATGAGGCTAAACATGAGGGAGAAGGGGCGGCCAGAAAAACAACAATAACCATCTCCCCTTTAATATAACAACACTGAGCTGAAAGAAGGTTTAGGATATTTTACGATTCTCGGTAAATTGGTCATGGGAAACAAATAGTATTTTACGAGTCTCGGTAAATTGGTCATGGGAAACAAATAGTATTTTCATATTGGCTAAAAAGGGTTTGGAGTGCTTACTAACTTGAAGGGATATGATATGAGGATTATGACGCATTTGGACTTTTCACTCCTACAATTCCTTCCTAAACCGAATAAAAGCGCCCAATATTAGTGAACATTTATTAGAGAAAAGTGTATTGGAATTCACAGGGTTAAATTTATCTTGTTGTCTTTTAAAAAAAAAAAGTTAATACAAAAAATACCACAACAAACCATGCTATACATGTGATGTAGAATGGGCTTCCCCGAGATGTTATAGACTGCAGCACCGTTGATTCATTTAAACTTCGCCTAGACAAATATCTCGCATCAAACCCGCGACTGACTGCGTTTGTAAATTAATAACTTTATTTTATCCTCCCCTCAGTTACTAATCCATCTGTCCTCTACTAACTTCCTAATCCTGCCACGGACATTAGTTCCAGGGCAGTAGTTCCCTTTCCAATGTTCCCTTACCCACTCTAAACCACTGTTTGGACACTTGATCCTCAGTGTTTTGGAGGACAAGCAGCCTAGAAGGGTCACTAGACCTGTTGTTGCTGGATTTCCTGTGTACTCCTTTGAATATTAAAACCAACCCAGCAGTAATGTTGATAGCATCCCCAAGTGTCCTAGGCCGCCCACTTACAGCTGTTTTAGGGATGTGGAGAAAGGGGTTATTGCCTACGAATTGCTTCTTTACTCTCGTGTTCTCAGGTTGTTTTCCTGGAGAGCGATTTTTCTTTGTTTTCTTCCTTTACCACAGTCTCCTAAATATGGTTCCATGTCATCTCAACCAGTATACCATTTCAACCAGTAGCTCTCAACCAGTGCCACATCAACCAAACCAGTGCCAAAATATAGTACTAACCTAACCTAACCTAACCGTATTGGTTGATTTGGTACTGGTTGAGAGCTACTGGTTGAAATGGTCTACTGGTTGAGTTGACCGGTCACCCCTAAATATTGTATATAGATTTGACTGCAGCAACATAATGTTATTAAGCCTAGCAACATCCATAAGAATATAAGGTGTAAGAACAATCAAATTAACCCTTTAACTCTCATATGTACAGTCGTGAACATATATAAGGTTACACCATTTAGAGTCCTTGAACCTTTAAAGCCAAATACTGAAGCACATGGGCCATAATGAAGCATTGTTTTGTCTCGTTTGTGTTCGATACTGATTCAAATGGGTGCGTCGCAATTAATGTTCTGTAGTACAACAAAACCAAATAAAAGCGTACATTCTATCTATCTATTGCCCGACGCCGTGATCCCCGAAGGGGTAGCCACGAACGAACCGCCCCCATGCACCTCTGTCCCCAGTCAGTCGACGCCCCTCCCCCCAACCAGCCCCGCCTTCGTTCATATACTTCCTCACTCCATCCTTCCACCTCTCTTTCGGTCTACCTCTCCCTCTCTTTCCCTCCACCTCGCTCTCGTACACCCTCTTAGTCATTCTCTCGCTTTCCATACGTTCCATATGGCCGAACCATCTCAAGTTGTTCCTTTTCACACTTTCCAGCACATCTACCTCCACACCACACCTCCTTCTTACTTCCTCATTAGTCTGTCTATCCCTCCATGTAACTCCGCACGCACTTCTTAAGTAATTCATTTGCACTGCTCTCACTCTTGGTCCGAGTCTCTCAACCAACGTCCATGCTTCGCTTTCGTAAGTCAGTGTCGGGATTACCACACTGTCATGCAAGGACTTCTTCACTTCCATACTGACCACCCTATTTCTTGTTACTGCTTTCAGCGTTCCTACAACCCTCTTCCCCTGTTGTACCCTCTCCCACACTTCTTCATCCATAGTCCCATCTTTACTCAACACACTGCCCAGATACTTAAAAGAGTTAACGATCTCCATAGCCTGACCGTTCAACTTCACCTCACACTCTGTGACTTCACCCCTTTCGAAGACCATAACCTTGCTCTTCCCCGCATTTACCTTCAAATTCCGTTTTTCGCACACTGTTCCAAACTCATTTACCAGACCCTGCAACTCCCATTCATTATCACTCATCAGAACTGTATCATCTGTTACGACCTGGCACTCAGGTACACCAGGGCTCTCAATCAGGACTCGAGTACGGCTGCTGCCACAACGGAAACACACGATCCCAAACCCTGAGTACTGCCAGCCGAACAAAAAACACCAATACAAAGGAGTACAAAGGAGTACAAAGGAAATCAAGCAACAACAGATCTAGTGACCCTTCTAGGCTGCTTGTCCTCCAAAACACTGAGGATCAAGTGTCCAAACAGTGGTTTAGAGTGGGTAAGGGAACATTGGAAAGGGAACTACTGCCCTGCCACTAACGTGGCAGGACTAGGAAGTTAGTAGGGGACATAGGGGTTAGTAACTGAGGGGAGGATAAAGTTATTCATTTACAAACGCAGTCAGTCGCGGGTTTGATGCGAGATATTTGTCTAGGCGGAATTTAAATGAATCAACGGTGCTGCAGTCTATAACGTTTCGGGGAAGCCCATTCCACAAGTTGACAACTCGATTGAAGAAGAAATTCTTAGATTCGTGTGAGTTAAAAGATTTACCAATAATTTTGCAACCGTTTCCCCGTGTGTAATTAGATTGGTCGATAGTGAAGTACTTACTACAGTTCATATTGTCGATGCCTTTGATGATTTTGAACACTTGAATTAAGTCGCCTCTTAATCTGCGCTGGGTTAAAGGAAATAGATTTAATTCTCTAAGACGCTCTTCGTATGGTTTGTTCTTTAGGCTAGGTATCATTTTGGTAACTCTACGTTGAACTCGTTCTAGCTTGTTTATATCTTTTTGGTAATAAGGGCACCAGGATTGAACGCAGTATTCCAGAAGAGGGCGGACTAAGGAATTGTAAAGGGTTAGGATAACTTCTTTGGATTTATGCTCAAATGACCTGCCTATAAAGCCAATTATTTTGTTTGCCTTCTTAACAACTTCTGAACATTGTTGACTCGGTTTTAGGTTACTCGATATTGTTACTCCCAGATCAGTTTCTCTGTTTACATTCTTAAGCTGAGTGCCATTCATCGAATAGTTTGCTTTCTCATTTAGGTATCCGACATGTAGTACTTTACATTTATCCGCATTGAAACTCATTTGCCAAATTTGGGCCCAACATGACAATTTATCTAGATTGTGTTGCATATCGTCAACTTGTTCTTTTGAGAGTACGCTATTTGCAATTTTTGTATCGTCAGCAAATTTTGAGATTGTGCAGGTGAGACCCTCATCTATGTCGTTGATGTAAATTAGAAAGAGAATTGGTCCTAGTACCGATCCCTGGGGTACCCCGCTACTTACATTGGTCCATTTAGATGCCTTACCGTTTATGACTACTCTTTGCTTTCTGTTGTTGAGCCAATTTTCTATCCATTTCAACACACCGTCTTGTATTCCATGCGCTTTTAGTTTTAGCAGTAAACGTTTGTGGGGAACTTTGTCAAAGGCCTTTGAAAATCAAGGTATATAATATCTACAGCTTTACTCTCATCGTAGAGGTTGAGGATATCATGGAAGAAGTCTAAGAGGTTTGTTAAACAGGAACGTTTTTTACGAAAGCCGTGTTGAGTATCTTTAAGTATGTTATTTTCCTCTAAGTGATTTACGAGTCTGTCTCGTATGACCGTTTCTAGCATTTTACATACAACTGAGGTTAAGCTAATTGGACGATAGTTACTGGGTAGGGATTTGCTGCCTTTTTTGAATATCGGTGTTACGTTGGCTAGCTTCCACTGATCAGGCATAGTTCCAGACTGCAAGGATTTATTGAATAGTAATGTCAGTGGTTTGGAGAGCTCATTCTTAGCTTCCTTTAGAACTCTAGGCGAGATTGTATCAGGTCCTGGCGTTTTATTTACTTTGAGTTTATCTAAACAATTCAATACTTCTCTCTCTGTAACGGTGATATTGCTTAGAACATCTGAATTATCAATCTGAATCGGCGATGGTGTAGGGATATCACTGAGGTCTTCTGTTGTAAAAACTGATGCAAAGAAGGTATTGAGGGCATTACTCATTTGTTCTTCGTCTTTGGTGTATTCTCCTTTTTCATCGACTAACGGTCCAACAGTTGAAGTAACTACTTTTTTCTTTCTGATATAACTATAAAATTCTTTCGGGTTTGTTTTACTTTGATTCGCAATATGTAACTCTAAGGTCTTTTTACTTTGCTTAATTAACTTTTTGGCTTTGCGTCGTAGCTCTACAAATTTCACCCGTTCTTCGTCATTTTGTGAGGATTTTAATCTATCATTAGCAAATTTTTTAGCAAGCAGGCAGTTTGAAATATCTTTATTCCACCATTTGGGCTTATTATTATGGCCTGGACGCCGTATTTTCGATGGTATGCAGTCTTGCACTGCTTTTAGGTAAGTGGTTTCGAATAACTTCCAAGATGTATTTATGTCGTTATTGTTAATTAAAAAGCTCCAGTCAGTTTCTTTAAACATAGCTCTAAGTTTATGGAAGTTTGCTTTCTTGAAATTAGGGACTTTTTCGATGCTACTATTTGGTTCGTTACTAGTAAACTTTAAAGTGAAAGTTATCGTACGATGGTCGCTGTTACTGAATTCATCACCAACATTCAAATTCTCTATCAATTCTTCTTTTGTTGCAAGTACAATGTCAAGAACGTTATTACCACGGGTCGGCGTTCGAACAAATTGATAAAGCGAACTCTCTTGCAAGTTCGTATACAAGTCATGTCCGGAGTGTGAAGTAAGAGTATCGCCCCACTTGGTCACAGGTAAATTAAAGTCGCCAAAAATTACGGTATCTTGTGAGTTACTTACATCTGCAATTTGTTCGTAAATTTCTCGGTCAGTTTGCACTGATTGAGCTGGAGGTCTGTATATTAACGCAAGTATTATTTTTGTACCTTTATTATTCTTTATTAGCACAAAAGATGTGTCGACGTTCACAATTTGAGGTTTTGACACGAGGGTCGGGTTAAGACTTTCTTTGATATAAAATAAAACGCCACCTCCATTTTTATTTATTCGGCTGTTCTCAAACATTACATAACCGGGAAGTGAATACTCTGCTAAAAAGTCTCTATCTTCTGTATTGAGCCAAGATTCTGTTATGCCAATCACATCATAATTTTCTGTAAACACTAGTTCCTCTAAATCTGAAAATTTATTGCGTATGCTACGAGCGTTTGCATAGAAAACCTTTAAAGTTGCGGTTTTAGAACTCGCAGAACGTTCTTTCATCGAATTTTTGGTTCTGGTCGGATCTACATTTACATTCATGGCTGTCCTCGGTCCTCGGTCGTTATCCCTGACGGTTTTGAATTTGGGTCGTGTTGGTGGAGATTTATCCAAATTCGCGGTTCTTGACGGATTAGTATTTAATTCCTTTGGTAGGTTGCCGTCCTCGCTGTCTTCGGTCCTCCTTCCTGGTTGTCCTGTGCTGAGTCGATTTCTTCTCCGAAAATCCTTCACCGCATCGTTGAGAAGACGCCCAAAACGTGCTGCTCCCACCTGGTTCAGATGAACTCCATCGTCCGAAAACAAATAGTCATCGTAGTAGAAATTGTCCCAGGTGTCGACGAATCCCACATTCTCCTTCCTGCAGAGGTTTGCTAGACAACGATTTGTGCTGGTGGCTATGTTGTAAAATCGGCTCTCTACACCGAGCCGGGGGACGATTCCTGAGACGATGATCCTTGATGACTTCTCCTTAAACGACTTGATCAGCTGCTGGTACTTTAAAAGCAAATCTTCCGACCGGGTTCGCTGCACATCGTTGGATCCAACGTGGATGACGTACATTGTATTAGCAGGGGCCAGCTTTGATACTTCGTCAACTGCTGCAACTACGTCATCCACACCACCACCAGGGATACAAAAACGCTTCCTGGTCTTAGGTGCCCTGGCGCAAAACTCTGTGAGCTGACCACGTATCATCGAGTCTCCCACGAGCCGGACTTCTTCTATTTCCTCTTCGTCATCTGAGTCTGCGAGTATCTGGAAACGGTTTTGACACTCGGTAATCGGTATGTGTTTCCTGGTCTTGGGGCAAACATTGTTCCTCACGACACGGAAGTTGTCTTGAGGGGGAAGAGAGTCACTATTTGTATCTTGAGTATCGGATACATCAGCTGAAGTGGCTACTGTAGGCGTTGAATTGTTGGCAGTTGACGTTGGGGCGTTGGTGGCTGCTGGAGTTGCGGTGACAATTGAAGTTTGTGGTACTCCAACGTTGAGTGTTACAAACTCTTGGAGTGATTCCAGCTTCATGGTGAGGACGTTGATCTTGTTGTAGGCTTCATCTAATTTCACTGTAAAATTCTCTCGTTGCTGGCAGAGCCGGCAGTCTTGAAGATCGATAGTAGCAAACATGGACTCACCAAACCTACCGGCGCAGTTCGCACAAGCGCGAGGCATGGTGACAGTCACTTTCTTCAGATCACTTCACTCACTTAAAAAAAACAATTCACTCACTTTAAAACACTTCACTCACTTTAAAAACACTTCAATCACTTCAACCGAAAACAAATATGCTGAAATACGCAGAAATAGGTTATCAGGGGTGATAGCCTAACCGAAAACAAAAATGTTGAGATACGCAGAATTAGGCTTCCAGGGGCGATAGCCTAACCAAAAGTTTTTTTTTAAATTGAAATACGCAATAATAGGCTACCAGCGTTGAATAGCCTAACCGAAAATAATAAAATTGAAATTCGCAGAAATAGGCTACCAGGTGTGATAACCTAACCTTAAACAAATATATGTATAACAGAATATGTAACTAAATATACAATTCACCAAATAGAGATTATATAAAAATAAAGTGTGACTGCACACAAGGGGTTAATATACTGTGTCAACAGATGGCCCTGGTGTCACTGTAGCCTAGTAAAGCAGTAGCCTGCTCTTTTTAGATAAAAAAAAAGTGTATCAGTCAAAGGTTATTACAAGATCGTGCAAGCAACAACTAAAATTACAGATATATACTGTATAGCTACAGTAGGATACTAAATACAATATCTACAAGAGTTAATAATAAAACAGATTGGCTGGCTATAGGCTAGGCTAGGTTTGGGTTAGGTCAAAAGCTTGGCAGGTTGGGTTAGGCTAGGTTAGTTTGTACAAATACCACCCTTAGCTTAAAGTAAAATCAGTCTGAGGAGAAAAAGTCAAGAATACCCTCCAGAGTTCGATCTGCTATAACGGGGTATACAAGAACTCGGTACTAGTGTTCAACAACAGACTTATAAAGAGACAGGAATTATCTAGTCTGGTCAACAATCAAACAAAGAAGTAAGAAACAACAACACCAAAGAATAGTGTTGGCCGAAGCCGAAGTAATCCACCCTTGACTAAGAACTTAAGAAGTCCTCCACCCTCTACTTCGGATCGGCACTATTACGTTACGTTAAATTAATAGTCCTTAAGCATCGAGCAAGGAATCTTCTGATAAAGTTAGATGCTTCTCGGATGCCCGTAAGAAGTATGTATCGGATTTTGAACAGCTATTCAAATAAGCAAAACACTGACAATTACATATCATTAAAGGTTTAAATTGACATAAGAAGAATTATAAGAATATGCAATAGTAAATGGCAAACATTAAAAAGAAGTACTCCGCCAATGCACCGGCAATAGCCTACTCGGATTGTGCTCGTGGGCCACTAATCACTAAAGTAGCTAAGCGTGCAACACATGAAATCAATAGTGCATAAACAATATCATACATAAGGAAAGCTTCAATACTATTCTGTATCTGCTGATCGAGCAAAGTCTAGCTGGGATTTAGTAGGCTAGGAAACAATGGCTGAGCAAGCGGCTCGTAGCCTAGCGAGGTCCTTAAGGCTGTGCGGCCAAATTACGTTAATTGACGGGATGCGCTCTTGAGAGATCCAGATCACTAGTATCTGGTTCTCTCCTGGCGATCCTCTCAAAGTCAAAGCAACCGAGTTAGCACAGTGTTGGGTGGCAGAGGCAAAAGCCCTCACTCGCAACACAGTGCTAAACTCACAAGGTACACAGTCAGAAAGACCACCTAGGCTTCCCACGTCTCCGTTGCGATTGTACAGGTTCAACAAAATCTAGTACACATCGGGAATCACAACACCAGTAGCCTTATCCCAGTCTAGCATTACCTAGACCAGCAGAAAACAGGAACAATAATAATAATACACAGGGAAATGCATATACGAGTGCAACAAACATTAATCAATCCTGTTCTAGTTATCCCTTCCAAAATAGGCTATCTAATAGGCATATATCTCATGAGAACTCAAGCGATAATACGTTGGCTGACTAGCTCTGCACCAAAGGGATCATTGAGGTTAAAAAGGGTCGGGAAAAGAGGAAAAAAGGCGGTACAGATAGTAGAGAAAGTTCACATCAGTCAGAAGAATGTCTATAGTTATCAAGGGAAATGAGAAGTCGCTCTGCCTAATGAGTTCTGAAGAAAATGTGGCGAGACTTCCCTTTTTATACTCGGCCCTCTAGTGAGCATATCGTAAACAACTAAGGACCGCCCACTGACAATCATTACGTAATTTATCTCTCTCAATCTGGGATAGACAAAGGCTTTCCCACGCACTGAGGGGGAGGAGGGAGGAGGGGAGTGCTAGTGAGTTAGGCCCACCTCCCGCATGGCGCACTCACTGACCCCCGTTACGTAATCTCTCTCTCTCCTCTCATCATTACAAATAAGTTTTATACACAATACTTATAACTAATGATATAAAATAGAACTCGTTGACTCAGATGAAAACAAAATACATATTCATAATACTTATAGTACAACGGCTCACATGAACTAAGTTAGGAAACTCTACACAGACTACAGCCAAAGTTCCTGCCCTGACGATCCTAGCGAGAGTGGGGCATGACTAGGCGTTCTGTACAGCATGCTCACACTCGACATGCGTCACACCTCCCCCAAGATTTTACTTGCTCAACCCTGAGCTAAAATCTGACACACACAGAACCCCATCAAGCCCCTCACACCCAGCGACCGCATGGCACTAAAACAAAGCTGAGTTTATCACTAAAACACATCTTATTAAAAACAAAAATTCACATTTTATAACTCCTCCCACCAATAGCAAAAAAAAGACACAATATCATGCTCCCAGAGCGAGCTTACAGCAGCTCAGCCGTTTGATAGTTCGTGGACTACTCAAACTCAATAGGCTATGACAAACTTATACAATTATCTATATCAAAAGAAAGAGTTTTTATATGATTTTTTTATATTTTAATATGTTTTTTTCCGGCTGCACTATAAGGGCAGCCTATTTTCTTCTATACCAAACGCTCAACTCCTGCTTTACGACCCAATACGCTGGGCTACAACTGCGAGCCAACAAGCACCAAGCGCAAAATACTATTCAAACTAAAGCAGGAGGCTACCCGTGTGTCAATCTACCCAGGATCATATACCCTTGAACGACCATCTGCAACCACGTTGTCACAACCGGCAATATGGCGTATGTCCAGGTTATATACCAATAACCTTTCCGATTGTGAAACTGGTCCAAGATCTTGAGAGGGTGATGATCTGGGTAAACTACAACGACCGGACCATAGGCTGGAACATAGACCTCGAAATGCCCCAGCGCAAGCACAACCGCCAGCAGCTCCTCCTCGACAACAGAGCAGCTCCCCTGGGCCGAATTGTACTTCTCCGAGCAGAAACTAACAGGATGCTCCAGCCCATCATCGTCCTTTTCAATTTCATTCATCAGGTTCTGAAGCGTTGCTGGTGCATTCTTAAGTCCGTAAGGCATAACATTGCACCGGTAGGCACCCCCGTCCACAACAAAACCACACACCTCCCCAGCACGCTCGGACAAAGGCACCTGCCAGCAACCCTTTACTAAATCCACCCTCGTGATAGGCGATGCAGCCCCGAGGCGGTCTATGGTGTCGTCAACTCTTGATAAGGTATAGGCGTCTGTCAGGGATAATGCATACACACTCTCACAATCAACACACTCACTGATCTTGCCACTTAACACCGGTTGCAAAGTTACAGGCAACGACCACTCACGACATTCCTTATCCCTCAGACCCTTCATCCACACGTAATCCAGCTCTGCTTGCACCATAGGCTATCGAGCAGGATTTATACGGTAGGGAATTAAACTGAGCCTTGCACTATCTCCAGCCTGCATGTCGGATTCTACCCCGTACATCAGGCCTGGAGAAGCAACAAACATGCGAAAGTACTGCCATAGCCTAGTAAACAACTGCCTTGCACTGTCTCCACGAACAACATGCCTAGTGCCCTCCCACAACCCAGCCGAGACCGCAGCTTCTAACCTGTAGTCTCCCTCCTTCTCCACCTTCGTCCCTAGAACAGCCAGGTCATGAGAGGGACAATCAGTACCACCTGTGCAGTCACTCCCATAGTTCATTATTGCTAAGGCTTCCCCGCCGATACCGTACATGCGCACCCCCGCATTCCTTGTGACGACATCTGCCTGCTCAGCATCACCGCTTTTAGAGACATGGCCAGATACAGTCGGTCTATGGTAGGGCTGTTGCATTAGACTAGAGCAGCATTGGGAGGCTATGTGACGACCGGGCACATCCACTCCACAGCCAACCTCACCAATCTGCTCAATGTCCTCCTTTTGACCACCACCCTGGGCAGCCATGGGTCGACCCTGACCTGGCAACCATGCCAAAGCCTCGTCGCCCACCTTGAACCACCGAAACAACGAGGCTAACGGTCTTTCAACATTCACGTGACCTGCCCGCGGAACATCTTGCACCGCCCGAGTTGTGAGACTCAGGGGCTCGGCACGACCAGTGGGGTATGAATCGAGCTGGTGCTGGAGTGCTGCACACTGCTGCTCAGGCAGGTGCTCTAGCGCTTCCACAGCCACCAGACTCGTGTCCCCCGCCCACTGCTCCGCCGAGACATGACAATCCCTACTCTCCTCCACCTGTGCCTTACTGCCCCCCTCTCCTTCTCCACCTTGGCCGCGGCAGACCAACGCAGGGACAGTAGGCTGCTCAGGTGGTTGCCTCACAAACTCCTCCAACAGGTTCACATGACATGCTTCCCCGTCCTCGTGTTTGATCTCGACAGCACCATTACCACACTTCTGAACTTCCGGATCCTCCAACTGCAGTTTACAAATATCTGAGGGAACCAACCTGTCTAGATGCTTCCGAAGCAACCCAAGTCCTCCCCCAATATCAAACTGAGCAACCCTTTTTTCTCTCCGTGTGTAACGTTGCTGCCTCGGAGTCTCTTCCTGCCCTACCTCCTCACTAGCTGTGACAGGTCCTGGGGCCTCTCCAGACTCTAACATAGGGGCCAATACTGAATCACCCGGGAGAGCCGCCGAGTCAAAACTCTTAAAACCAACTCCAGCTTTAGCCTCCTCCTGTTGATCGTTCCTCCGCTGGTCTGAAGACGGAGGACTAGGCTGTGACACTTTATCTGCCCGAGCTTGTGGTTGTGTCTGGCACCGCTCGACCCACTCTTGTTCTCCCCCACTCACGTCGGCCGGCCTCTCGGCAACGACTAAGGGTAGAACCTCAGAAGCGGGCATTGCAAAGTCGTTGCCGAGAAGAAGGTCGACGCCCTCCACTGGCAGTTTCTCCACAATCCCGACATCCAATTCACGTGCCACACCATCCACCTCCAACTCCAACCGCACCAGCGGGTATGACCGAGTTGCATTAATACCCTGCACCACTACCACCCGAGCCGCGTTTATAGGGTAGCCAGTCAAGTTATTCATCAGAGTCTGGGAAGCACCTGTATCACGCAAGACCTCTACTCCATGCTTGCGCCCCGCCCACATCACGCAACCCCGCCCTCTATGGTCGCAAAAAGCATCCTGAGCAGGGTTCGAGCCTCCCAGGTGCTTCTGCATTGGCTGTGCCTCAGCCTCTGACGAACTGCCCCGGGCAAACTCAGAAGACTTCGGAGACACACCAATGTTGCAGGCCAAAGACACAGCTGCTGTAGGAGGTTTGCTAGGACAGACTCTTGCAAAGTGCCCCTTTTCATGACAATGATAACACTCCAACTCCCCTTTGGGCTTCCCTTGGTACTGGGAAGGGCCCGGCCCCTTCTTAAATGGGACGGTGCTAGTCTTGTGGTCAGTCTTGGTATCATGGCTCTTGTACTTGTTTGCATAATGTATATCACTAACTCGGGGGGGTGGGGCGTCACGCCCCTTGTTACCTGCCTCACTATGCTGGGCAGACCCGCACCCACGAATTAGTGATAGCCGGAGGTCAGCCATCTCAGCTGCCTCCTGTAGAGTTTTTGGGTTCTTTTCTTTAATAGTTAAAGTCATTTCTGCACCAGTACACTTATAAAACTGCTCGAGCAGAAACAGCTCAGTCAACTGTTCGGCCGTCTCAGCTTTCTCAGAACGTGTCCAGTTTGTAAGTGCATCTTTTAAGTCCCGGGCATGTTCAAGAAAGGTCGCCTCCCTAGTCTTTGTAACACCCCGAAACTTCAATCGATATGTTTCTGGTTGCAACTCGTATGCCCGTAGGACAGCTCTCTTCAATTCTGGGTAGTCAATGCAAGACTCTAAAGGCAGTGCATCATAAGCCTTCAGACCCTTACCCGTAAGTCTTGAGGAGACTAGAGCTGCCCACTTCTCTTCAGGCCAATTATGCTCCCTACACTTCTTCTCAAAACGATTAAAAAAATTCTGTGACTTCAGTTTCACTAAATGCCGGCACCAATTTGACTAAGTGGGACAAGGACTGTTCTCTTACTTGGCCCTCACGGCCCATCCGAGTCCCTGTCGACTCTGCACGAGTCTTATCTAAATCTATTTGAGCACAATATTTCTCTGAGTCGTACCTAAGCTCAGCCACGTGCCTCCTAGTCTCATTCTCCTGCCTTCTGGTCTCATTCTCAGCCTCAATCTCATGCTTCCTAGACTCAGCCTCAATCTCCTGCTTCCTAGCCTCAATCTCAATCTCCTGCTTCCTAGCCTCAATCTCAATTTTAGCAAGCTCAAGTCTAAATATCATATCTGGAGACAGGCAGGAAGAGGGAGCTGCCACTACTGAAGGAGGGGGGGCAAAAACTGGGGAACCACCATGTGCACCGCCCGAGGGCACTCCAATCTGCCAATTCTCATCCCTCTGTGGGAGAGTGCTAACCTCCGGCAACTGAGTGGACGGCACTGTGGGAGTCGAGTGAGAGGGGATCTGGGGAGGAACCCCCCCAAACGTCCTCTCCTCCGAAACCCCATGTCGCCCACGCAACACCCAGGAAATCAGCTCCCCCTTGGACATCCCTATTACATTGGATAGGCCCAAAACCTTGGCTATCAGGTGCAAGCCATAAATATCCACCCCAGTCAGCCTCTCCTCCGTCACGTGGTACCGCTTACTCACAAAAACTCTAGCATCCTCCTCACTGATTACTAACGGCACCTCTTCAAATGGCATCTCTCGCTCCTCGTCAGTGCTAGGGCACGACATACTGAAGTCCACAAAAAATTCTCGAGACAAAAGTGTTAAACTTCCTTATGCAAGCACTAATTACTAAATTAACTGGAGTCTCTTAAATGCTCTACTAATTGCCATACAAAAACAAATATTCTTCAATATGCACGCTAAAGTACAAACAAACAAATGTTGTACAACTCTGCAAAAATTTATACTGTTCACAAAATCCTAAGCAA
Source organism: Lithodes maja (assembly GCA_037953745.1). Lineage (NCBI taxonomy): Eukaryota > Metazoa > Arthropoda > Malacostraca > Decapoda > Lithodidae > Lithodes > Lithodes maja. Next base: position 47,111 of record JBAKBP010014912.1, read on the forward strand.
GGTCGCCATTTGTTACGACCGGGCACTCGGGTACACAAGGGCTCTCAAACAGGACTCGAGTATGGCTCGCTGCCACAACGGAAACACACGATCCCAACCCCAGAGTACTGCCAGCCAAACAAAAAACACCAATACCCTCCAGAGTTCTATCTGCTATAACGGGGTATACAAGAACTCGGTACTAGCGTTTCACAACAGACTAATAAAGAGACGGGAGTTATCTAGTCTGGTCAACAATCAAACAAAGACGTAAATACAACAACACCAAAGAATAGTGTTGGCCGAAGCCGAAGTAATCCACCCTTGACTAAGAACTTAAGAAGTCCTCCACCCTCTACTTCGGATCGGCACTATTACGTTACGTTAAACAATAGTCCTCGAGCATCGAGCAAGGAATCTTCTGATAAAGTTAGATGCTTCTCGGATACTCGTGAGAAGTAAGTATCGGATTTTGAACAGCAGTTCAATAAGCAACACACTGGCAATTAACTAATATTAAAGGCTTTAAATTGACATAAGAAGAATTATAAGAATAGACAGTAGTAAATGGCAAACATAAAAAAGAAGTACTCCGACAATGCACTGGCAATAGCCTACTAGGATTGTGCTCGGGGGCCACTAATCTCTAAAGTAGCTATGCGTGCCACACATGAAATCAATAGTGCATAAACAATAACATACATAAGGAAAGCTTCAATACTATGCTGTATCTGCTGACCGAGCAAAGTCTAGCTGGGATGTAGTAGGCTAGGAAACAATGGCTGAGCAAGCGGCTCGTAGCCTAGCGAGGTCCTTAAGACTGTGCGGCCAAATTACGGTAATTGACGGTATGCTCTCTTGAGAGATCCAGATCACTAGTATCTGGTTCTCTCCTGGCGATCCTCTCAAAGTCAAGCAAACGAGTTAGCACAGTGTTGGGTTGCAGAGGCAAAAGCCCTCACTCGCAACACAGTGCTAAACTCACAAGGTACACAGTCAGAAAGACCACCTAGGCTTCCCAAGTCTCCGTTGCGATTGTACAGGTTCAACAAAACCTAATACACATAGGGAATCACCACTCTAGTAGCATCATCCCAGTCTAGCATTACCTAGATCAGCAGAAAACAGGAACATGAATAATCATACACAGGGAAATGCATATACGAGTGCAACAAACATTAATCAATCCTATTCTAGTTATCCCTTCCAAAATTGGCTATCTAATAGGCATATATCTCGTGAGAACTCAAGCGATAATACTTTGGCTGACTAGCTCTGCACCAAAGGGATCATTGAGGTTAATAAAGGTTCGGGAAAAGAAGAAGGTAGGCAGTACAGAGAGTAGAGAAAGTTCACATCAGTCGGAAGAATATGTATAGTTGCAAGGGATATGAGAAGTCGCTCTGCCTAATGAGTTCTGAAGAATATGTGGCGAGACTTCCCTTTTTATAGTCGGCCCTCTAGTGAGCATATCGCAAACTACTAAGGACCGCCCACTGACATTCATTACGTAATATTCTCTCTCAATCTGGGATCGACAAAGGATTTCCCACGCACTGAGGGGGAGGAGGGAGGAGGGAGGAGGGAATTAGGCCTACCTGCCGCGTGGCGCACTCACTGGCCCCCGTTACGTAATCTCTCTCTCTCCTCTCATCATTACAAATAAGTCCCACACATAATACTTATAACTAATGATATAAAATAGAACTCGTTGACTCAGATGAAAACAAAATACATATTTATAATACTTATAGTACAATGGCTCACATAAACTAAGTTAGGAAACTCTACACAGACTACAGCCAAAGTTCCTGCCCTGACGATCCTAGCGAGAGTGGGGCCTGACTGGGCGTTCTGTACAGCATGCTCATACTCGACATGCGTCACACCCACCACTAACCACCACCCGTACCCCCTCCACCCTTGTCAACGCATTATAAAGGTTCCATAGTGAGGTAAGACACCACCCACCACTAACCACCACCCGTACCTCCTCCACCCTTGTCTACCCGTTATAAAGGTTCCATTTTGAGGTAAGACACCACCCCCCACTAACCACCACCCGTACTCCCTCCACCCTTGTCAACCCATTATAAAGGTTCCATAGTGAGGTAAGACACCACCCACCACCCGTACCCCCTCCACCCTTGTCAACCCGTTATAAAGGGTCCATAGTGACGTAAGACACCACCCACCACCCGTACCCCCTCCACCCTTGTCAACCCATTATAAAGGTTCCATAGTGAGGTAAGACACCACCCCCCACTATCCACCACCCGTACCCCCTCCACCCTTGTCAACCCATTATAAAGGTTCCACAGTGAGGTAAGACACCAAAAATCACTATCCACCACCTGTACCCCCTCCACCCTTGTCAACCCCTTAAAAAGGTTCCATAGTGATGTAAAACACCATCCACCACTAACCACCACCCGTACCCCCTCCACTGTCAACCCGTTATAAAGGTTCCATAGTGAGGTAAGACACCACCCACCACCCGTACCCCCTCCACCCTTGTCAACCCATTATAAAGGTTCCATAGTGAGGTAAGACACCACCCACCACAAACCACCACCCGTACCCCCTCCTCCCTTGTCAACCCATTATAAAGGTTCCATAGTGAGGTAAGACACCACCCACCACTAACCACCACCCATACCCCCTTCAGCCTTGTCAACCCGTTATAAAGGTTCCATAGTGAGGTAAGACACCACCCACCACCCGTACCCCCTACACCCTTGTCAACCCGTTATAAAGGTTCCATAGTGAGGTAAGGCACCACCCACCACTAACCACCACCCGTACCCTCTCCACCCTTGTCAACCCATTATAAAGGTTCTATAGTGAGGTAAGACACCACCCACCACTAACCACCACCCATACTCCCTCCTCCCTTGTCAACCCGTTATAAAGGTTCCATAGTGAGGTAAGACACCACCCACCACTAACCACCACCCGTTCCCCCTCCACCCTTGTCAACCCGTTATAAAGTTTCCATAGTGAGGTATGACACCACCCACCACTAACCACCAACCATACCCCCTCCACCTTTTTCAACACGTTATACAGGTTCCATAGTGAGGTAAGACACCACCCACCACTAACCACCACCCGTACCTCCTCCACCCTTGTCAACCCGTTATCAAGTTTCCATAGTGAGGTATGAGACCACCCACCACTAACCGTTCCAGTGCTGCGGTTGTGGACGGCCATTGTTCACTTCCTCACCCTATAAACTCCGGTGTTCCTCAGGGCTCTGTCCTATCTCCTATTCTCTTTCTAATTCTTATAAATGATCTCCTTAACTGTACCTTAATTCCCATCCATTCATACGCAGACGACTCAACCTTACACTACTCCATTAGTTTTTCAGAACGCCCCAGCCAGCAATCCCTCAACGACAAACGTAATGAAGCCATAGAACTCTTAAATTCTGATCTAAATACTATGTGACGCATGTCGAGTATGAGCATGCTGTACAGAACGCCCAGTCAGGCCCCACTCTCGCTAGGATCGTCAGGGCAGGAACTTTGGCTGTAGTCTGTGTAGAGTTTCCTAACTTAGTTTATGTGAGCCGTTGTACTATAAGTATTATAAATATGTATTTTGTTCTCATCTGAGTCAACGAGTTCTATTTTATATCATTAGTTATAAGTATTGTGTGTGGGACTTATATGTAATGATGAGAGGAGAGAGAGAGAGATATTACGTAACGGGGACCAGTGAGTGCGCCACGCGGGCAGATAGGCCTAATTCCCTCCTCCCTCCTCCCTTCCTCCCTTTCAGCGCGTGGGAAGTTCTTTGTCGATCCCAGATTGAGAGAGAATATGACGTCATGATTGCCAGTGGGCGGTCCTTAAGTAGTTTGAGATATGCCGCTAGAGGGCCGAGTATAAAAAGAGAGGTTCTTGCCACCATTCTTCAGAACTCATCAGGCAAAGCGACTTCTCATATCCCTTGCAACTATCCATATTCTTCCGACTGATGTGAACTTTCTCTACTCTCTGAACAGCCTATCTTCTTCTCTTCTCGTCCCTGTTTAACCTCCATGACCCCTTTGGTGCAGATTTAGTCAGCCAAAGTATTATCGCTTGAGTTCTCACGAGATAAGTGCCTGTTAGATAGCCTATTTTTGGAAGGGTTAACTAGAATAGGATTGATTGATGTTTGTTGCACTCGTATATGCATTTCCCTGTGTGCGATTATTCATGTTCCTGTTTTCTGCTGGTTTAGGCAATGCTAGACTGGGATAGGGTTTCTGAGTTGTGATTTCCTATGAGTACTAGGTTGCGGTTGAACCAGTACAATTGCAACGGAGACGTGGAACGCCTAGGTGGTCTTTCTGACTGTGTACCGTGGGAGTTTAGCACTGTGTTGCGAGTGAGGGCTTTTGCCTCGGCCACCCAACACTGTGCTATCTCATTTGCTTGACTTTGAGAGGATCGCCAGGAGAGAACCAGATACTAGTGATCTGGATCTCTCAAGAGAGCATCCCGTCAATTACCGTAATTTGGCCGCACAGTCTTAAGGACCTCGCTAGGCTACGAGCCGCTTGCTCAGCCATTGTCTCTTAACCTTATGTATCCCAGCTAGACTTTGCTCGACCAGCAGATACAGCATAGTATTGAAGCTTCTCCTTATGTATATTATTGTTTAAGCACTATTGATTTCATGTGTGGCACGCTTAGCTACTTCAGAGATTAGTGGCCCACGAGCACAATCTTAGTAGGCTATTGCCAGTGCATTGTCGGAGTACTTCTTCTTAATGTTTGCCATATCCTATTGCTTATTCTTATAATTCTTCTTATGTCAATTTAAAGCCTTTAATTACCAGTGAGTTATTCATTAAATTGCTGTTCAAAATCCGATACTTACTTCTTATGAGTATTCGAGAAGCATCTAACTTATCAGAAGATTCCTTGCTTGATGCTCGAGGACTATTGTTTAACGTAACGTAATAGTGCCGATCCGAAGTAGAGGGTGGAGGACTTCTTAAGTTCTTAGTTCAAGGGTGGATTACTTCGGCTTCGGCCAACACTATTCTTTAGTGTTGTAGTACTTTCTTCTTTGTTTGATTGTTGACCAGACTAGATAACTCCCGTCTTGCTATTAGTCTGTTGTGTGAAACGCTAGTACCGAGTTCTTGTATACCCCGTTATAGCAGATAGAACTCTGGAGGGTAGTGGCGTTTTTTTTTCGGCTGGCAGTACTCTGGGGTTGGGATCGTGTGTTTCCGTTGTGGCAGCGAGCCATACTCGAGTCCTGTGTAAGAGCCCTTTTGTACCCGAGTGCCCGGTCGTAACAAATGGCGACCTTGCTTAGGATTTTGTGAACAGTATAATTTTTTGCAGAGTTGTACAACATTTGTTTGTTCGTACTTTAGCGTACATATTGAAGAATATTTTTTTTTGTAAGGCAATTAGGAGAGCATTTAAGAGACTCCAGTTAATTTAGTAATTAGTGCTTGCATAAGGGAGTTTAACACTTTTGTCTCGAGAATTTTTTGGTGAACTTCAGTATGTCGGGCCCTAGTACTGACGAGGAGCGAGAGATGCTAAGTGAGGAGGTGCCGTTAGTAACTAGTGAGGAGGATGCTAGACTTTTTGTGAGTAAGCAGTACCATGTGACGGAGGAGAGGCTGACTGGGGTGAATGTTTATGGCTTGCGCCTGATAGCCCAGGTTTTGGGCAGATCCAATGTAGCAGCGATGTCCAAGGGGGAGCTGATTTCCTGGGTGTTGCGTGGGCGACATGGGGTTTCGGGGGAGAGGGCGTTTGGGGGGGTTCCTCCCCAGATCCCCTCTCACTCGACTCCCACAGTGCCGTCCACTCAGTTGCCGGAGGTTAGCACTCTCCCACAGAGGGATGAGCATTGGAAGATTGGAGTGCCCTCGGGCGGTGCGTATGGTGGTTCCCCAGTTCTTGCCCCCCCTCCTTCAGTAGTGGCAGCTCCCTCTTCCGGCCTGTCTCCTGAGATGATATTTAAACTCGAGCTTGCTAAAATTGAGATTGAGGCTAGGAAGCAGGAGATGGAGAATGAGTCTAGGAGGCATGAGAAGGAGATGGAGGCTGAGTCTAGGAGGTATGCAAGCGAGGCTGAGTCTAGGAAGTATGCGATTGAGGCTGAGTCTAGGAAGCAGGAGAATGAGACTAGGAGGCACGAGGATGAGACTAGGAGGCACGAGGCTGAGCTTAGATACGACTCCGAGAAATATTGTGCTCAGATAGACTTAGATAAGACTCGTGCAGAGTCGACAGGGATTCGGATGGGCCGTGAGGGCCAAGTAAGAGAACAGTCCTTGTCTCACTTAGTCAAATTGGTGCCGGCATTTAGTGAAACTGAAGTCACAGAATTTTTTAATCGTTTTGAGAAGAAGTGTAGGGAGCATAATTGGCCTGAAGAGAAGTGGGCAGCTCTGGTCTCCTCAAGACTTACGGGTAAGGGTCTGAAGGCTTATGATGCACTGCCTTTAGAGTCTTGCATTGACTACCCAGAATTGAAGAGAGCTGTCCTACGGGCATACGAGTTGCAACCAGAAACATATCGATTGAAGTTTCGGGGTGTTACAAAGACTAGGGAGGCGACCTTTCTTGAGCATGCCCGGGACTTAAAAGATGCATTTACAAACTGGACACGTTCTGAGAAAGCTGAGACGGCCGAACAGTTGACTGAGCTGTTTCTGCTCGAGCAGTTTTATAAGTGTACAGGTGCAGAAATAACTTTAACTATTAAAGAAAAGAATCCAAAAACTCTACAGGAGGCAGCTGAGATGGCTGACCTCCGGCTATCATTAATTCGTGGGTGCGGGTCTGCCCAGCGTAGTGAGGCAGGTAACAAGGGGCGTGACGCCCCACCCCCCCGAGTTAGTAATATATCTTATGCAAACAAGTACAAGAGTTATGATACCAAGACTGACCACAAGACTAGCACCGTCCCATTTAAGAAGGGGCCGGGCCCTTCCCAGTACCAAGGGAAGCCCAAAGGGGAGTTAGAGTGTTATCAATGTCATAAAAAGGGGCACTTTGCAAGAGTCTGTCCTAGCAAACCACCTACAGCAGCTGTGTCTTTGGCCTGCAACATTGGTGTGTCTCTGAAGCCTTCTGAGTTTGCCCGGGGCAGTTCGTCAGAGGCTGAGGCACAGCCAATGCAGAAGCACCTGGGAGGCTCGAACCCTGCTCAGGATGTTTTTTGCGACCATAGAGGACGGGGTTGCGTGATGTGGGCGGGGCGCAAGCATGGAGTAGAGGTCTTGCGTGATACAGGTGCTTCCCAGACTTTGATGAAAAACTTGACTGGCTACCCTATAAATGCGGCTCGGGTGGTGGTGGTGCAGGGTATTAATGCAACTCGGTCATACCCGCTGGTGCGGTTGGAGTTGGAGGTGGATGGTGTGGCACGTGAATTGGATGTTGGGATTGTGGAGAAACTGCCAGTGGAGGGCGTCGACCTTCTTCTCGGCAACGACTTTGCAATGCCCGCTTCTGAGGTTCTACCCTTAGTCGTTGCCGAGAGGCCGGCCGACGTGAGTAGGGAAGAGCGAGAGTGGGTCGAGCGGTGCCAGGCACAACCCATGGCGTGTGCTGTCACCCGAGCTCGGGCAGCTAAAGTGTCACAGCCTAGTCCTCCGTCTTCAGACCAGCAGAGGAACGATCAACAGGAGGAGGCTAAAGCTGGAGTTGGTTTTAAGAGTTTTGACTCGGCGGCTCTCCTGGGTGATTCAGTATTAGCACCATTACTTAGTTCTGGAGTAGCCCCTGGGCCTGTCATCGAGAGTGACGAGGCTGGGCATGACGAGTCTCCACGACAGCAACGTTATGAACATCGAGAGAGACAGAGGGAGCAGCTCAGTATCGGGGAGGGTCATGCATTGCTCCGGGAGCAGTTAGATCGCTTGGCACCCTCAGATATACGTCGGTTGCAGCTGGAGGACCCTGAGCTCCAAACGTGTGCTAATGGAGCTGTGGAGCTCGACGAGGACGGTGATGCACAGCCGGGAGATTTTTTTTATTTAGATGGCATCCTGTATCGGCGTTTTCAGGACCCTAACCGTAGCTGGAAGATGGGGTCCGGGGTAGTGGACCAGTTGATGGTGCCGCGGGAGTGCAGGGATAGCCTACTGAGTTTGGCGCATGACACACCGCTGGCAGGACATTTGGGGGTAAGAAAAACGGTGGCGGCTTTGGGGAAGTTGTTTTGGTGGCCGGGGATGAAGTCTCATGTGCAGTCCTGGATAAACTCATGTGATATTTGTCAACGGGTCGGGAAACCAAACCAAGTTATTCCTAAAGCTCCGTTGCACCCTATTCCTGTAATTGGGCCACCTTTTAGTAAGATTGTTGTTGACATGGTTGGTCCCCTCCCTCCCACAAAGGCTGGTAATAAATTTTTGTTAACCATCATGGATGTTGCCACTAGATACCCCGATGCATACCCCATGAAAAACGGCATGGCTAAGACGGTAGTCAGTAACTTGTTGTGGTACTTTTCAAGGTACGGGTACCCGGAGGAGATTCAGTCTGATCAGGGGTCCAATTTCACCTCCAATCTCTTTAAGCAAACAATGCAACAGCATGGAATACGGGCGGTGGTATCGTCAGCGTATCACCCTGAGAGCCAAGGGGTGCTTGAGCGGTGGCATGCCACCCTTAAAAGCATGCTCAGGTGTTATTGTGCTGATAACGGAAGAGATTGGGATCTTGGATTGCCGTATGTACTGTTTGCTGCTCGGGAAGTGCCTGGTGAGAGCCTGGGATTTAGTCCAAACGAGCTGATTTTTGGACACCGAGTCAGGGGCCCCCTTAATATGCTGCGGGAAATTTGGGAAGGAACTGTGCCGCCTTGTTCCTTGTTGAAGTATGTGTTTGAAAGCCGTGAGCGCATGCTTAAGAGTCTGGAGATGGCAGGTCGGAATTTAACAGGGTCACAAGCTTTAATGAAGGACAGGTATGATCGCAAAGTGAAGCTCCGGGAGTTCATTGTGGGACAGGAGGTGTTGATTTTGTTGCCTTTGGTGGGTAACCCCTTGTCGGCGAAGTATACTGGACCCTATAAAATTGTGGAGAAAATTTCGGACCTAGATTACCTTGTTGCCACTCCAGACAGGAGGAAGAAGAATCAGTTATGTCACGTGAACCTGATAAAAGAGTATGTGAGGCGCCCCTCTGAGCCTCTCACTGTCCCTGTGTTGGCTTGTTGCGGCCGTGGTGGAGAAGGAGAGGGGGACAGTCAAGCTTCAGAGGAGGATAGCTGGGATCACCATGTTTCAGCGGATCAGTGGGCGGGGAACTCGAGCCTAAGGGCTGACGAGGCTATAGCCCATTTGCCTGAGCCGCAATTTGAAGCTATCCGTCAGTTGCTCGGTTTATACCCCACTGTATTCGCTGAACATCCAGGCCTCACTACTCAGGCTATGCATGATGTTGACGTGGGGCACCATCTACCCTTTAAGTCAATCCCATACCGTGTGCCCCCCATAAAACTACCCGCTCTGAGGGATGAGTTGGAGTATATGCTCGGTAGAGGGTTGATAGAGAAAGGTACCGTTAAATGGACTTCCCCCGTAACACTGCAGCCTAAACCAGATGGCAAGGTACGCTTCTGTATTGATTTCCGTAGGCTAAACGGTTTGACTCCAACTAACCCATATCCTCTTCCTCGGGTTGATGATAGTGTTGATAAAATTGGTAATGCTCGGTTTTTGTCTAAAGTTGATTTAGTAAAAGGTTACTGGCAAGTACCTTTGTCCGAGCGCGCTAAAGAGGTATGTGGTTTTGTGGTGGACGGGAGTACTTACCGGTGTAATGTTATGCCCTACAGACTTAAGAATGCACCAGCAACGTTTCAGAACCTGATGAATGAAATTGTCAAGGACATTCCAAATTGCACCGTATACTTGGACGATGTAATCATTTATGATGACGACTTTGAGAGCCATTGTGAGCACCTGGAGACCTTGTTCCGGAAACTTAGTGAAGCAAGTCTGGTAGTAAATTTGGCAAAGTGTGACTTCGTAAAAGCCACTGTGCAGTACCTTGGGTTTGTAGTGGGAAGGGGACAGGTGTGCCCTCCTCAGAACAAGGTACAGGCTATCAATAAATTTCCGCACCCAACCACCAAGAAGCAGATCATGAGATTCTTGGGTATGATAGGCTACTACAGACGCTTTATAAAAGGTTACTCTACGGTGTTGGCACCTCTCACAGATTTGTTATCTAAAGACAAAAAGTTTTTGTGGGCGCCTG
>JBAKBP010014913.1:0-2500 GCA_037953745.1 Lithodes maja
CGATAAGAAGACTGAGCTGTGAGGAGCAGTTGAGAGCTCTTGATCTCTTCTTGTTAGAAGCGCGTAGACTACGTCAACTCATTGAAATCTTTAAAATATTGAATGGGTTTTACAACGTGCATAATAACAAAATGTTTATACGTCATAGGAATACAACTCGCAACTATGGTTATAAGCAAGAATTGACAAAGTTCAGCGCTAGTGTATGGGAAAACTTTTTCACATATCACCTCTACCTGGAGCAAACTTTCCTCAGAAGTTATCTTTCCGTAGAGCATTATTAAAGAAGAGAGTAAGAAGTATGTTGCACACTCTACAAAGAATGCAGTGCTCTACACAATCTCTCTCTTTCCACTTCAAATATCTCCCCGGAATAAGGTTTTTGAGATACTAACTAGTCCTTGTAACACACACACACACACACACACACACACACACACACACACACACACACACACACACACACACACACACACTCTCTCTCTCTCTCTCACACACGACTAATAATACATTGTCTCACTTTACTCCCTACCATGAACTATACTCGGTTTCTTTTCATCTGATGATAAACTGAATCCTTTAGCAACAACATTTGTTTATACTTAATGGAACAATAGGAAACTACTATGTCTCTGCTTCCTATGAAGACCAAGTTTATATAATGAGCACCCTATTTATATAATGAGCACCCTATTTATATAATGAGCACCCTATTTATATAATGAGCACCCTATTTATATAATGAACACCCTCTTTATTTAATGATCACCCTATTTATATAATGAGCACCCTATTTATTTAATGAGCACCCTATTTATATAATGAGCAGCCTATTTCACTACAAAATCTTCAAAATAACTGATAAATCGTGATGGGAACTTTGCAATTTACCGTCAGTTGAACAACAAACCCCCCAGAGCATAGGACCACCACTGCTTATCTGAATCAATGGCTTGCACTGAATCTCACCGCACCTAACTGATCTTGTTGATAACTTACTATAATAAATAATTTCAGGTTTGTATTAAGGGGACACTGACTGCTTTTTTGGCCTATAAATTAATTCATTCATAAATTCTTTAGTTTCCTCGCTAGACATCCCTCAAACTTAGAAACACATCCCCTAAACCCCCTCTCAAGATAAATTTTTACATTTTTCGGTAGAAATATTTTCCGGCCAAAGGCCGGTTCCTCTTACAATACAGGCTCGCTATCGCTCGTCAGAAAAAAATGACACCTAAATGGCACGATAGGTCTTAAAATTTATAACGAAATGGGTCAAAAGGTCTTAAAATCGCCAAACAAATGGGCCGAACGTCTAAAAATAAAAAATAAAATAATTGGACTAAGCAGTACAAAGGAGTACAAAGGAGTACAAAGGAAATCAAGCAACAACAGATCTAGTGACCCTTCTAGGCTGCTTGTCCTCCAAAACACTGAGGATCAAGTGTCCAAACAGTGGTTTAGAGTGGGTAAGGGAACATTGGAAAGGGAACTACTGCCCTGCCACTAACGTGGCAGGACTAGGAAGTTAGTAGGGGACATATGGGTTAGTAACTGAGGGGAGGATAAAGTTATTCATTTACAAACGCAGTCAGTCGCGGGTTTGATGCGAGATATTTGTCTAGGCGGAATTTAAATGAATCAACGGTGCTGCAGTCTATAACGTTTCGGGGAAGCCCATTCCACAAGTTGACAACTCGATTGAAGAAGAAATTCTTAGATTCGTGCGAGTTAAAAGATTTACCAATAATTTTGCAACCGTTTCCCCGTGTGTAATTAGATTGGTCGATAGTGAAGTACTTACTACAGTTCATATTGTCGATGCCTTTGATGATTTTGAACACTTGAATTAAGTCGCCTCTTAATCTGCGCTGGGTTAAAGGAAATAGATTTAATTCTCTAAGACGCTCTTCGTATGGTTTGTTCTTTAGGCTAGGTATCATTTTGGTAACTCTACGTTGAACTCGTTCTAGCTTGTTTATATCTTTTTGGTAATAAGGGCACCAGGATTGAACGCAGTATTCCAGAAGAGGGCGGACTAAGGAATTGTAAAGGGTTAGGATAACTTCTTTGGATTTATGCTCAAATGACCTGCCTATAAAGCCAATTATTTTGTTTGCCTTCTTAACAACTTCTGAACATTGTTGACTCGGTTTTAGGTTACTCGATATTGTTACTCCCAGATCAGTTTCTCTGTTTACATTCTTAAGCTGAGTGCCATTCATCGAATAGTTTGCTTTCTCATTTAGGTATCCGACATGTAGTACTTTACATTTATCCGCATTGAAACTCATTTGCCAAATTTGGGCCCAACATGACAATTTATCTAGATTGTGTTGCATATCGTCAACTTGTTCTTTTGAGAGTACGCTATTTGCAATTTTTGTATCGTCAGCAAATTTTGAGATTGTGCAGGTGAGACCCTCATCTATGTCGTTGATGTAAATTAGAAAGAGAATTGGTCCTAGTACCGATCCCTGGGGTACCCCGCTACTTA
>JBAKBP010014913.1:7500-25000 GCA_037953745.1 Lithodes maja
AAGTAGGAATACAAACGTGGGTGATTGTATGCGTGTATGCCCCGACAGAGGATATACTTGAAAGAAAGAAAGAGGAGTTCTGGATGAATGTGGAGGCGTGCCTGGAGAAGTTTGACAAGAACGAAAGAATATTTCTGATTGGGGATATGAATGGTAAGGTGGGTGATAGGAAAGTTGAGGGAGTGGTGGGAGGGTGGGGGGTACCATCAGAGGTGAATGGGAATGGTAGTGCACTTGTGGACGTATGTGTGGGGAGGAGGCTGTGGATAGCCAACACCTTCTTCCGACACAGAATGATCCACAGGTACACGTGGAAACGGATGTTGACGATGAAGGATAAGACAGTGGTGGAACGAAAGTCATTGATTGATTATGTATGTGTGGATGAACGAATGAAGAAATCTGTGATGGATGCTAGGGTGTATAGGGGTATTGGAGGGGGTCTGTCTGATCATTATGTAGTGGTAGCTAAGGTTAGGATACAAAAGAAGTGGGTGAGGAGAGCGGGAGGGAGGCGAGAGGAGGGTGGAATGGTGAGGAGGGTGGAGAGGTTGCAGGAGGAGGAAGTCAGGGAGGAGTACAGGAGAGCAGTGGAAAGACGACTAGGTGGGTTCGACCTGGAAGTTATGGAGGAAGTGGAGGAGATGAGCAAGGTGTTTAAGGATGAGATATGTGCAGCATGTGAGGAGGTGTGTGGAGTGAGGAGAAGAGGGAGGGGAGTGAAAGGTACAGCATGGTGGACAGAAGAGGTAAGAATAGCTGTGGAAGAAAAGAAGAAAGCATATAGAGAGTGGTTGGGTAGTAGAGGGAATGAAGATTCTGAGAGACAGAAACGAGCGAGGTACGTGGAGAGTAAGAGGGTGGTGAAGAGAGTAGTGAAGGAAAGTAAGAGAAGAGTAGATGAGGAATTTGGAAGGAATCTGAGTGTAAAATGGAGGGAGAGTAAGAAACTGTTCTGGAAAGAAGTCAAGAAAGTTAGGGAAGGTAGCAAGGGAAACAGTAAGGGTGTGAAAGATAAGAATGGGAGAATGCTAGCCGAGAAGCAAGAGAGGGTCGATAGATGGAGGGAGTACTTCAGTGAGTTGCTAAATGAAAGGAATGAAGAGCCAGCAAACATAGCTGGATATGGTATGGGAGGGAGAAGAAGAGAAGTAGTGGAGGAGGAGGTGGGGATCAGGAGGTCAGAAGTGTGGGAAGCCATGAAAAGAGTGAAGTTGGGGAAAGCACCAGGAACAGATGGAGTGTGTGGGGAAATGTTGAGGTATGGTGGTGAGATAGTGATAGAATGGGTATGGAAAATGTGCAAACTAGCATGGGAGAAGGGGAGTGCACCCGATGACTGGAAGACTGGCATAATAGTCCCCCTATATAAGGGCAAAGGGGAAAGAGGAGTGTGTGGTAACCACCGAGGAATATGTCTTCTAAGCGTAGTAGGGAAGGTATACAGTAGGGTAGTGATTGAGAGAGTGAGAGTGAGAACGGAGAAATGGATAGGCGACGAGCAGGGAGGCTTTAGGAAGGGAAGAGGATGTGTAGATCAGATTTTTACCCTGAATTGTGTTGTGGAGAAGTATCTGGAGAAGAAACAAAAGGTGTATGTTGCCTTTATGGACTTGGAGAAGGCCTATGACAGAGTGGATAGAGAAGGTTTGTGGAAAGTACTTAGAATATACGGAGTAGAGGGCAAGTTGCTGAAAGCAGTGAAGAGCATGTATGAGGGTGCAAAGGCGGCAGTACGTGTGGAGAGTGAGCAGAGCGAGTTCTTTGACCTGAATGTTGGTTTGAAACAGGGGTGTGTGATGTCCCCGTGGCTGTTTACTGTATATATGGATGGAGTTATGAAAGAAATACTATCAAGAGTAGTGGATGTTGGTGTATCGCTGAAAAGGGAGGGAATTGAGTGGAAGCTACCTATACTGCCGTTTGCAGATGATACAGTTCTGATGAGTGATAATGAATGGGAGTTGCAGGGTCTGGTAAATGAGTTTGGAACAGTGTGCGAAAAACGGAATTTGAAGGTAAATACGGGGAAGAGCAAGGTTATGGTCTTCGAAAGGGGTGAAGTCACAGAGTGTGAGGTGAAGCTGAACGGTCAGGCTATGGAGATCGTCAACTCTTTTAAGTATCTGGGCAGTGTGTTGAGTAAAGATGGGACTATGGATGAAGAGGTGCGGGAGAGGGTACAACAGGGGAAGAGGGTTGTAGGAACGCTAAAAGCAGTAACAAGAAATAGGGTGGTCAGTATGGAAGTGAAGAAGTCCTTGCATGACAGTGTGGTAATCCCGACACTGACTTACGGAAGCGAAGCATGGACGTTGGTTGAGAGACTCAGACCAAGAGTGAGAGCAGTGGAAATGAATTACTTAAGGAGTGCGTGCGGAATTACATGGAGGGATAGACAGACTAATGAGGAAGTAAGAAGGAGGTGTGGTGTGGAGGTAGATGTGCTGGAAAGTGTGAAAAGGAACAACTTGAGATGGTTCGGCCATATGGAACGTATGGAAAGCGAGAGAATGACTAAGAGGGTGTACGAGAGCGAGGTGGAGGGACAGAGGGGGAGAGGTAGACCGAATATGAGGTGGAAGGATGGAGTGAGGAACTACATGAATGAAGGCGGTGCTGGTTGGGGGGAGGGGCGTCGACTGACTGGGGACAGAGGTGCATGGGGGCGGTTCGTTCGTGGCCACCCCTTCGGGGATCACGGCGTCAGGCAATAGATAGATAGATAGATATAATATTGTTCATTATAAAATGTTGAGTTGAGCATCCGTGACAATCAGTAGAGCAGCCTCAGTTAACTACAGGTCTGTGTTCCTATCGACAACTTGACGTAATATGATAAAAACAATTAACTTTACTTCAGGATTGTTGTACCGCATACGGAATTGAAATTAATCAATCCAAAACCAATTTGTTTTGTGATCCATGACAGTGAGGCAGATTCAGAGCCTTTGGTTGTGAAGGAGTTATTGGTGGAACGTTGTGATATGTATATTTATTTGGGTTCACTGTTCACGAGCGATGGTTCCTCCTCCTCCGCCATTAAACCCCATGCTAATGCCAAGATGTCACATGTGTTTAAATTCGTATAATTTATTAGAAACAAATAATTATGTTCCGTTCATTGTGAAGTAGAGTATTCGATGCAGCTCTCCTGGCATCACTCATTTATGGATGTGAATCATGGATAGGAGTGGATCTTAAACCAATGATTAAATTATACAATTGGTGTTTAAATAAATTGCTAGGGGTAAGAAGATCTACATGTTACGATGCATGTTATGTTGAATCAGGATATTCGCCTTAACACGATTTAATTAAACATAAGCAGCATAAATGATTTCGTTCCATGTGACAAGACAGATCCCAGTATGAAGATGATCTATTAACACATGTAATTAAGCTTGTTATTAGCACAAATACTCTGACAAGCAGGTTGATTAGGGAGTTAATAACTACTAATGTGACGGATTTGAGTGTAGCTATGCAGAATGCGAAGATAGTATCGCAAACAGTATTTTTTTTCCAGACGGATAACTTATAAAGATATAAACCCTAGTTTTGTTATAAAGATATAAACCCTAGTTTTGTTATAAAGATATAAACCCTAGTTTTATTATAAATTGAATTGTGTTGTGGAGAAGTATCTGGAGAAGAAACAAAAGGTGTATGTTGCCTTTATGGACTTGGAGAAGGCATATGACAGAGTGGATAGAGAAGGTTTGTGGAAAGTACTTAGAATATACGGAGTAGAGGGCAAGTTGCTGAAAGCAGTGAAGAGCATGTATGAGGGTGCAAAGGCGGCAGTACGTGTGGAGAGTGAGCAGAGCGAGTTCTTTGACCTGAATGTTGGTTTGAAACAGGGGTGTGTGATGTCCCCGTGGTTGTTTACTGTATATATGGATGGAGTTATGAAAGAAATACTATCAAGAGCAGTGGATGTTGGTGTATCGCTGAAAAGGGAGGGAATTGAGTGGAAGCTACCTATACTGCTGTTTACGGATGATACAGTTCTGATGAGTGATAATGAATGGGAGTTGCAGGGTCTGGTAAATGAGTTTGGAACAGTGTGCGAAAAACGGAATTTGAAGGTAAATACGGGGAAGAGCAAGGTTATGGTCTTCGAAAGGGGTGAAGTCACAGAGTGTGAGGTGAAGCTGAACGGTCAGGCTATGGAGATCGTCAACTCTTTTAAGTATCTGGGCAGTGTGTTGAGTAAAGATGGGACTATGGATGAAGAGGTGCGGGAGAGGGTACAACAGGGGAAGAGGGTTGTAGGAACGCTAAAAGCAGTAACAAGAAATAGGGTGGTCAGTATGGAAGTGAAGAAGTCCTTGCATGACAGTGTGGTAATCCCGACACTGACTTACGGAAGCGAAGCATGGACGTTGGTTGAGAGACTCATGCCCCTTTCACACATACAGGACTCGGGCGCCGAATGCAGCAGAGTAGCGTTTTTGTCCCCCGACTTTTGGAGCTGGCTCGGTATGCCGCATCCAAAGGACTTCACCAGACTACAGCCGCATACAGCCGACGTTGTCGTCTTGACTCCGGAGAAGTCTTGAGACTCGAACCGACCAAAAAAATAACGGTCATTTTTACATGCCGACTTCACCCGCATCTATAAGACTTCAGCCGATCGACTCCAGAATACAGACGATCGACTTCAGAGTCGAACCGCATACACTGGCATAAAGCCGACACATACAGGTTCTGTGGCCAACGGAGGTATATACGTCCTCGCCGAAAAAACATCGTAGCAGCGAAACGACTGCACCTATGGCTTTCATATTTTTACCACATGTACCTTACCCTTTTGGCTACCCACCACAAAAATCCCAAATCCCTCCTCCTACCCACACGCTGACTGTCGGTCCCGTCAGAAGGAAAACAAAAAAGGAAAATATGTGGCGGCGAAACGACTGCACCAATCGGTTCCATATTTGTGTGACAAGTCCCTTACCCTTCTGCCTTCCCCCCACCACACCCCCAACTGCCTCCCACCACCCACTTCCAGCGTATCCGTACGAAGAAAAGGAAAAAAAGGAAAATCCGTGGTGGCGAAAGTACCTCACCAATCGGCTTCATATCTGTAACACAAGTCAATTACCCTTCTGCCTTCCCCCCACCACACCCCCAACTGCCTCCCACCACCCACTTCCAGCGTATCCGTACGAAGAAAAGGAAAAAAAGGAAAATCCGTGGTGGCGAAAGTACCTCACCAATCGGCTTCATATCTGTCAAAACACAAGTCAATTACCCTTCTACCTTCCCCCCATCAACCCCAAAACCACCCTCCCACCCATACATTCCGATACCATAAAAGTCTCTGTAGTCTATAGTGTCTTTTCAGCTACTTTCGGGACCATCGGGGACCTGTTTTCTGGCGAGGGGAGTGTTTTTTTTACCATTATCCTTCCTTTCTCTCCCAACTTGATAGATTTAGCCCCCCCCCCCCCCCAAAAAAAAAAAACAAAAAAAAATCTGGCACTGGCAGAAGCACACTGTCAAAATTGGCTGGCACTCAGCGGGTTAAATGAGAGGGAAGAGAGTAGGAAGAGAAGAACAGGGGGTAGTAGGGAGGGAAGAGGTGGATGAGAAGAAGGGAGGAAGAAGGAGGAAAAGAACGAAGACAGGAGGAGAAGGAGGAAAAGTAGGGAGAGAGGAGGAAAAGAAGGGAGGGAGGAGAATGAGGAGGAGAAGGGAGGGAAGGAGAATGAGAAGCAAGAGGAGGAGGAGAAGAGAGGGAGGGAGTTGAATGAGAAGCAGAGAGGAGGAGGAGAAGGGAGGAAGGGAGGAGAATGAGAAGGAGAGTGGAAGAGGGTGATCTCGTCGAATACTGGGTCAAGTGCGCTGCGTGGGGCCTATATATAGGGGCCGTGTCGCCGTTCTGTGGTTGGGAATTTTTTTTTTTTTTTTTTGGTCAGCTTGATGCGGCTGTTTGCGGTTCGAGTTGGGTGTTGTCGGTTGGATGTTTCTGTTGTCTGCTCAAGTTGGCTCGACTCTTCTGCCATATTGGGTTCCGGGTGTTGTCATACGTCTGCACTCCTGTCAATGTGGTTGGAGTCTGCTGCATGCGGCTGAATTCCGCTATTGTCTGTTGTACTCGTATGACTCATATTTTTGCATAATTTTTAATAATTTTATGCAAATATATGCAAATTTATGCACAAGACTTCAGCAGACTTCAGCAGACTTTTGCGGTTGTACTCGTGTCTGGCGGCTGTACTCTGGTGTATGCGGCAGTAGTCTTTATGCTACACATGAAACACAATTCGAGCCGATATACACAAGGACTACAGCCGCATACAGAAGACTTGGTACGACTAGCGCCGACTAGAGCAGACTACTCCCCGCATCCACCAGACAAATTTCAAGTCTGGCCCAAATTTCAAAACTGACAAACATTTTCTTCGCGGGCCGCGACTTGACACGCATTGCCAGGACTTCACCAGACTACAGACGACTACAGCCGCATGGGTAGGACTAGGTGCCGACTGGGTGCCGCATGCAGCAGAGTAGCTACTCGGCTGCATTAGGCTGCATTCGGCGCCCGAGTCCTGTATGTGTGAAAGGGGCATCAGACCAAGAGTGAGAGCAGTGGAAATGAATTACTTAAGGAGTGCGTGCGGAATTACATGGAGGGATAGACAGACTAATGAGGAAGTAAGAAGGAGGTGTGGTGTGGAGGTAGATGTGCTGGAAAGTGTGAAAAGGAACAACTTGAGATGGTTCGGCCATATGGAACGTATGGAAAGCGAGAGAATGACTAAGAGGGTGTACGAGAGCGAGGTGGAGGGACAGAGGGGGAGAGGTAGACCGAATATGAGGTGGAAGGATGGAGTGAGGAACTACATGCATGAAGGCGGTGCTGGTTGGGGGGAGGGGCGTCGACTGACTGGGGACAGAGGTGCATGGGGGCGGTTCGTTCGTGGCCACCCCTTCGGGGATCACGGCGTCAGGCAATAGATAGATAGATTATTATAAAGATAAGTTTTGTTATAAAGATATAAAACCTAGTTTTATTATAAAGATATAAACCCTAGTTTTGTTATAAAGATATAAAACCTAGTTTTGTTATAAAGATATAAACCCTAGTTTTGTTATAAAGATATAAAACCTAGTTTTGTTATAAAGATATAAAACCTAGTTTTGTTATAAAGATATAAAACCTAGTTTTGTTATAAAGATATAAACCCTAGTTTTGTTATAAAGATATAAAACCTAGTTTTATTATAAAGATATAAACCCTAGTTTTGTTATAAAGATATAAACCCTAGTTTTGTTATAAAGATATAAACCCTAGTTTTGTTATAAAGATATAAACCCTAGTTTTGTTATAAAGATATAAAACCTAGTTTTGTTATAAAGATATAAACCCTAGTTTTGTTATAAAGATATAAACCCTAGTTTTATTATAAAGATATAAACCCTAGTTGTGTTATAAAGATATAAAACCTAGTTTTATTATAAAGATATAAACCCTAGTTTTGTTATAAAGATATAAACCCTAGTTTTGTTATAAAGATATAAACCCTAGTTTTGTTATAAAGATATAAACCCTAGTTTTGTTATAAAGATATAAAACCTAGTTTTGTTATAAAGATATAAACCCTAGTTTTGTTATAAAGATATAAACCCTAGTTTTGTTATAAAGATATAAACCCTAGTTTTGTTATAAAGATATAAACCCTAGTTTTGTTATAAAGATATAAACCCTAGTTTTGTTATAAAGATATAAAACCTAGTTTTGTTATAAAGATATAAACCCTAGTTTTGTTATAAAGATATAAACCCTAGTTTTGTTATAAAGATATAAACCCTAGTTTTGTTATAAAGATATAAAACCTAGTTTTGTTGTAAAGATATAAACCCTAGTTTTGTTATAAAAATATAAACCCTAGTTGTGTTATAAAGATATAAAACCTAGTTTTGTTATAAAGATATAAACCCTAGTTTTGTTATAAAGATATAAACCCTAGTTTTGTTATAAAGATATAAACCCTAGTTTTGTTTTAAAGATATAAACCCTAGTTTTGTTATACTGATATAAACCCTAGTTTTGTTATAAAGAAAGACACGCAATTAATGAGACACATAGTTTATCATTTACACAGTTCCGTGTGAGTGGACATTAACTAGCGTGTGATACAGGGAGGTGGAACAGGTGGAGGAGGAGCCGCTTGCCACTGAACGAGAGGTTATGTGTGTGTGGAGGAGCATCGGACATGCGAGCTCAAGCAGAAGCACTTATACGTCTTTCAAGAGAGTTTTATCTCCATCAACTCGTCAATATAGCTACAAGAGGGTATAATATACTGGATATTGTAATGACCAACAATGATGAGCTGATCCACAACCTCACAGTAGACAAAACCAACCTGTCGGACCACAATATTATTACAATGGCGACAAACATAGTTACCAACACACAGCATAGAATTCCCAGCCCTGCAGAGCCCATGGCTGTGAACTTTAATCAGCTTAACTTTGTCAGTGAATCTATATGCTGGGAAACCTTAAAAGGGAACTTAGTGAAGTGGATTGGGCCATAAAGTTCAAGGAATCTGCTCCCGAGGCCCAACATAACAAACTACTGAAAATTTGCATAGAATTTTCTGAAAAATAATTACCCCTTAGAAAATAGTCATCACAGAAAAATATACCACGTGTTCGTAGGATACTGATGCGCAAGCGAACGAACCTACGAAAGAAGCTGAAGCGTAGTTACGGTATACTAAATAAACAACGAATTGAAGCCAACATTACCTCTATTGAAGAAAACTCAAGACATCAGTAGAAATAGAAAATCGCAGACAATAATTTCAAGCGTGTCATGCATTAAAACAAACTCAAAATACTGTTATAAGTATGCTGCAAACAAATAAAAAGTAAGAGCGGGTGGTTAGTCCACTGACGGATACGAACGGCCAAACCATGAACGAACCTGAGGCGATGTCGAGTGCGTGTGTGTGTGTGTGCGTGTGTATGTGTATGTGCGTGTTACTCACTCAGTTACTTGTTCGTCAAGGGGAATCCACGCAATGCAAGCTAAGCTCATTATTATCGCGCCTCCTTAACTGGGAATGTATTGCGTGAAATGCATGTTAAGTGTTTTATGTACTGTTGGAATGGCTGTGGATGTGTGTGTAGTCTGTATTTTAGCCAATTGGCGACATCGGAAACGAAGGCTTAGGGTGGATCTGTATGGTACCATTCTCACTATAGACGGTACCGTCTCGCCCAAAGGCTTAGGTAGCCATCAGCTTAGGTGAACCATATGATACCCATCTCGCCTTGTACCATTTTTGCCAACCCCAGATGGGACGTCACAATGTCGTCCACTTATTCCAGGTACCTATTTACAGCTAGGTGAACTGAGGCTAACACATGAAAGGAGACAAGCCCAATTTGTCTCCGCCCGGCCGGGGATTGAACCCCGACCCCTCGTGTGTGAGACGAGAGCTCTACCTACTAGGCTACGGGCTGTGCCATAAGGTGCGTTGTTGTGTGTGTGTATGTGTGTGCGTGCGTGCGTGCGTATGTGTGTGCGTTTGTGTATGTGTGTGCGTGCATGTGTGTATGTGTGTGTGTGCGTGTGGAGTGTCCTTCAACCCAAGGTCCATAGATACAACGTTGTATCTAAGGACCTTGCTTCAACCTAGTAGTGTCCGTATGCACCTGCCAGAGTCCGAACCCTTGTTGCCACTCCTGACTGTGAGCCACACAGGTACTACATGACGTAGGTAGACTGGTTTATTATGGTGGTGTGTGTGTGTGTGTGTGTGTGTGTGTGCGCGCTATATAATGTTCGCGTGTGTGTGTGTGTATGTGTGCTCTATAATGTTCGTGTGTGTATGTGTGTGTGTGTGTGTGTGTGTGTGTGTGTGTGTGTGTGTGCTCTATAATGTTCGTGTGTTCATGTGCGTATATGTTAAAGTGCGTGTGTATGTATGTTTATGAGTGATAAGTTATGACCTCGAGCTGAACACACCATAATAACCTAATTAGAACATCAAAGCCGACACAACTGACCAGGGCAATGGGACGGTAATCTGCTGGTGCATGGCCCGACTTACCCGGCTTAAGGAATGGGAGAAGGATGGCATGTCTCCACCCAGCCGGAAAAAAGCCTGTGGACCACAGACGGTTGTAGATGGACAAGAGAAAGCCAAGCGCAGGTGGAGATAAGTGCTTCAGCATCAAGTAATGGACACCGTCAGGGCCTTCACATGTATCCTTACAGGCTCCCAGGCTAGACTCAAGCTCAGCCCGGGAGAAGGGGGCATTGAAAAACTGATCAGATGATAAGACGAAGTCAAGTCGCCTAAGTTCAGAACGGCGTTTATGCATCTGGAAGGAGGGCGGGAGATGGGAGCCAGTGCTAACATCACTGAAATGTTGTCCCAACATATTGGCCACCAGAGACGGATCGCCCACAATGCCAGTGTTGGTATGGAGGACAGGGGCCGGCGTAGGCGCATGTTTCCCTGCAATCTTCCTGACGCGAGCCCAGACTTGCGGAACAGGTGTATCTGCGTTGATAGTAGAGGCATACGACATCCAGCTAGATTTTTTAGCAGAGCGGATTGTACGACGGAAGACGGCATTAGCCTGTTTGAAAAGAGTATACGCATCCCGCTCATATGGAGAGCCTTTTTTCCGACGGAAACTCTTCCACTTGGCTCTTTTATTGCGTAAAGCCAAAGTGCACTGAGCAGTCCACCACGGTACACACTTAGAAGACATACTCCGAGTAGTGCGTGGAATACAAGTATAGGCAGCATGGAGCACAAACATCAGGAAACTGGTAAGCATGGCATCAGGGTCCGGGAAAGCAGGGGTCGGATTAGACGGAACGGCGAGATCAGCGAAAGATGTCCAGTCGGCACGATCGAAACACCAACGGGGAGGGCGTGGCACTGGGGAGTAAGACGTAGGGGAGAGGACAATCGGGAAGTGGTCAGTCGCACAGTAATCATTAAAGACCTTCCAAGTAAAATCCAAGGATAGTGTAGGGGAACACAGAGACAAGTCAATACATGAGAAGGTACGGGTGCCGCTATCAAAATGCGTAGAGGAACCAGTGTTTAAAAGAAATAAATCGTGTGTACGAATCAGAGCCTCAAGGGAACGACCCCGTGTATTAACGGTAGAGTCACCCCACAGGGAATGCCTGCAATTAAAATCCCCTAAAAGGAGGAAAGGTGGAGGTAATAGAGAAAGGATCCTGTTTAATTCTGGAACATCGAGCGGGATCGAGGGGGAAAGGTATATGGAAACTACTGTAAGCCAGCGGGAAAGGAACACTCTGGCAAGCGTGCATTTAAGAGAGGTACGGATAGTTAACTGAGACACTGGGACATCAAGATGTACGAGGAGGCAAGTAGCATACTGGGAATGGGGAGAACTTATATAGGAGTAAAAAGGAATTGGGGAGGGGGCATTAGATAAACGCGATTCTTGTAAACTAATAATAAGTGGGCTAAACCTAGAGATAAGGTAACGAAGATCAACACGATGTGCTGCAAAACTACGAATGTTCCATTGTAAAATGGACATTATAAAGACAAAAAAGATTAAAAAGAAGACGCGTACAAGAGGGAAGAAAGACGTACACTATATACAACATATTTACAAAATACAGGTAACACCGTGGGTGGAAAATATAGCCAAGAGAGGCTAACGATGGGAAATAAGAGCAGGAATTGGAGAAGACGTTGAAGGGGAAGACTGGAAACCGGGGGGCATAGGGAGGTCTAACAGAGAAAGAGGAGAGGAAGGAGGAGGGCCGGAAGAGGGAGGAAGGACGGACGGCGGGTGGGAAGAGAAGGAGGGGGTAAGGGCAGGAGAAGGAAGAGGGGGAGGGTCAGGAGGAGGAAGAGGAGGAGGGCCCGGAGGAAGGCCAGAAGGGGGAGTGGAGGAAGAGGACGGGGCAGGGGAAGGCGGGAGAGGGAAAGGCGGGAGAGGGGTAGGGGGGAGAGAAGAGGGGGTAGGATGAACTTCGGCGTGAACAGTAGAAGGTGGTGGGTGGGAAGAACGGATAAATTCGTCAATCTGAGGTAGGGTTTCGTAGGAGAAATCTAGGGATGCAGGGACGGGAGGAGGAGGAGACTGGACGGAGAGAGGAGAAAGGGAAACAGAAGGAGAAGGAGGCGACTTCTTCTTCTTCTCGCAGGGACTTGAGCACCGCACATCACGGAGACCACCCTTACGTTTAAAAGAGGAAGCGGGCGAGGAAGAACGGAGCACAGGAGCCCGTTTGGTAGAGGAGAAGGGAAGTTTAGAGCGAGTAGGAGATTTGGGGCGACTAGAAGAGGAAGATGACGGAGAACGGGGGGGAGGCTTGGAACGGTGAGAGCGTGGAGGGAGACTAGAAGAGGAGGAACAAGGAAGAGAGCAAGAGGAAGGGGCAGAAGTAGAAGGACTGAGAACAGAGAAAGTGTTAGACAAAGGGACAGAAAAGGAAGAGACGGAAGGACGAACGGAGGAGACTGAAGAGGAGGAAGGAGAAAATCCAGGAGAAGCACCGGTAGAAGGAAGGGAGGCAGATGACGAAACTGGTGCGACCGGGGGGACGGAGGGAGCGGAGGCGGTGGAAGGAACCGAGGAACCAGAAAAAGGGGGGGGCGTGGTAGAGGGAGGCAAAGAAGAGGAGGGAGGAGACAGAGTCTTGGAAAATGACTGAGGGGTGAAGCCCAAGCGACGAGCCTCTTGGCGGGCTGCGGTGAGCGTAAGGCCGTGTCTCGCTTTGAGAACAGCAACCTCAGACTCGAACAGATGAACGGGGCAAATCTTAGAGTCGGCCGAATGAGACCCGCGGCAATTAAGGCAGAACTGGGACGTTGACTGACATTCGCCAACGGCATGTCCGGACTGCGCACAGCGCGGGCAGAGTGGGCTCTCAGCGGCTGTACGGCAGAACTTAGCCGGGTGGCCGAAACGCCAGCAGCTGCGACACTGGAGTGGACGGGGAAGAGACGCAGTCACAGGGAGGCGAGTACCACCGACAATAACATGGGCAGGAAGGGAAAGTCCATCAAAAGAGATCTTGGCAATGTTAGCGGGATGGCGGCGAAGGTCGCGAGGAGGGATAGTGTAGCACACCACACTAACCACCTTGTGGTCTTGAGCGACAACGATGTCCTTGACGAGGTCGGCGCAATCCGCGAAAGGACGACCCCCGAGACGGATGGAAGCGGGGATCAGGACAGTCCCTGTACAGGAGTTGAGTCGTTGATCTTTTTGAGCCGGGATGGGGGTGCCAGAACAATCGACGAAAGAGGACATAGCAGTAGCCTGAAGTTCGTTTTGGACGGTAACAAGACGGGAGGCATCATGGCGGGAGTGGAAGGTGACGTCCTTTCCCACCTGTTGAAGGAGACGCAGGTGGAAGAGGAGGTCATCACCGGCTAGAGGCGCAGAAGCAGGGATGGAGAAAAACTTAGTAAAGGAAGGAGGTGCAAAGAGAGAGGACATAGGGAGGACCGAGGAGCGAGGACGAGAAGAGGACGAAACTGGAGAAGAAGAGGAAAGAGAACGAGGAAGGGAGGGCAGAAAAGGGTCGAGGGTGACAAGACTAGAGAGAGAAGAGGAAGAAGAGGAAGACGCGGAAATAACTACAGGAGAGGAGATGAAATCCTGGGTAGTGGAGGGCGGAGAAAGACGTGACGAAGACGGAAGGGTAGGAGAAGGATTCGGAACGGTAATGGACGAGAGGGACGAGCGACGACCGAGGGATAGTTCAGCGGGCCGGTCGAGAGCACCCAAAACCATCCCCGACTCACCGTGCTCCCGCGGTGAACCGGACTGACAGCCAGACAACAGACCCCCAAGTGGCAGGCTGCATGCCACAAGGGGCTCACTCACCGGAACCACTAAAGCAGAAGCCATAAACAGGGAAGAACAGGGAAAAAAGCATAAGTCGTCACCATAGCAAGAGAAAAGGGGGTAAAGCATGGAAGAAGATACTGCGGTTACCAGGTGCCCCTGGCAACGAAAGGGAGAAAGACCTCCGCAGGGCCACGAAACCCAGAATGCGGCCAATTGAGATGGGACAGGTCTCGGCTTTGAGCTAGGGACCTTGTACAACCCGGGCATTTGTCCTGCAGCTTTGTCCCACGGAGAACGGGGCCGGCGTAGTCACCTGACACACTCACTGGGAAGAGAGAAGAGAGTCAGAAACCCCAAAGCAACCCTATAGTGCCTATCCTCCAGCAACGAGCCTTGCGAGCCCTGGCCGGCAGCACCTGTCGCCAGGTGGACTCTGCCAACTCAGCAGTGATCAGAGACACCAAGGCGAAGCCCTAAGGAAACTAGAACCTCCGAAGCAGTTAAAGAGAAAGGAAGGAAGCAAACAGGGAAGTCAACCGGAAGGGAAGGGAGGGACGGGACCACAAAAGTTCAAGGGTGGGAGACCGGCCTCGGATGGCAGCCCCAGGAGAAAGCGGAAGAGGGAAAAACGAAAACTAGAAAGGAGGAGAAAGAAAAGGACATGACAAAATCAGTTGGAGGTGATAGGGAGAGCGGCCAAGAACCTTGGCCGCCCCACCTACAAGCCCGGAAGCCCCCAAACGGCGGCAACGAGTCATGTGGCAAGGGGGATATGATAAAATGACAGCTGATAAAATGACACTTGGTAAAATGGAACCTGAAAAGGAATCTGAATAAAATTACGTCTGAAGAATAATAACACCTGGTAAAATGGCCCCTGAAAAACATAGCACCTGTAAATTGTACATTAAAAGTGACAACTGAAAAATTGGCAACTGTAAAACTGGCCTCCGAAATGTCACCTAAATATATCACCTGAAAACACGACACCTGAAAAACGGCACCTTGTAAAATGGTACCTAAAATACCTGTAAAATTGGTAATTGAAAAAATGACACCTACACAAATAGCACCTGAGACTGGTACCTGATAAACTGGCACCTACAAATAGCACCTGTAAATAATGACGCTGAAACAATGCACCTGAAAAAGGGCACCTGTAATAATTACACCCGGAAATGGTAAGTTTATTAGGCTTCTAAAAAATGGCAGCTGAATAAGGCACCTGAAAATGGCACCTGATCACTAGAGAGAAAAGTACACCTGCAAATGGCACCTGAAATAATGACACCTGAATATGGCACCTGAAAGAAATAGCACCTGGCGAAAAGGGCACCTGAAATGCATCTGAAAATAGTACTTGAACAAATGGCACCTGCAAAACTTGCACCCGAAAAAAATGTCATCTGAAGAACATCACCAGGAATAATGGCAACTGAATAAATAGCATGACAAAATGGCACCTTCAAAATGGTACTTTACAATGGCACGTTTAGAAATGGCAACTGCAAACAACGGAACCAGAAAAAATTTCCCCTGAAAAATGGCACCTGGAAAAAATGGCAGTAGATAAGAATAAGATGGCGATTTTAACCCCTCCTGTACCAACGTCGTAATTCTATTTGTATTCTAGCTATATTTAGACGATTTTATGCAGTTTAAGTAGGATCTGTGGTAGTATAAATGGTTGAGTGAGATAGTTCGGAGTCTGTTAATTGCTGGAGGGCCTTATAAAGCTGTATTCACTCGTCTAAGAGTTGCCAGAATAAAGTTAAAAGACGGCACCGGTACTGAAAGGGTTACAAATGCATAGACATACCTGAGAGAGAGAGCGAGAGAGAGAGAGAGAGAGAGAGAGAACTTTTCACCAATCCAGTCTCTACTTGTCTAAAACCAGTTGGTAAGTGTTGGCTTGGATCCTCACTGTTTTGTTACTAGTCATTATACTTAGGAGGGACCTGCCGCCAGACCTGTAGTTAGTTCAGATCTCGCTACTAGCTTTGTACTCGATAACCTTCACACACACACACACACACACTCTCTCTCTCTCTCTCTCTCTCAGCATCAGTGCAGAGGTAATAAACTGAGTAAAAAGTTGGCTAACAGGTATACAGCAGGAGTTGTAGTCAATGGTATTTCTTCTGAGTGGACTCTTGTCCTTCCTGGCGTTCCACAGGGATCTGTCCTTGGTCCACTGCTTCTTATCATATATACCAATAACGTCGGTATTGGGGTGCTGAGTGCAATCTCCAAGTATGTAGATGCTATTAAGCTTGGAGTGCATAATTATGAACAACCCTAAAGAGGTTTAACAACTCATAAAGGATCTTAACAGATTGGGTGAATGGTCTGATACATGGCAGATGCCTATACACATATCAAAATGAAAGGTGATGAATATTGGCCAAATAATACAGATTATGCATTATTGAGAATGACTCCGGAAATGACTGACTTGGGAAAGGATTTGGGTGTTCTGATATGCAGTGCCTAAAGTAGAAAACAAAGCCCAGACATTGTTAGGGTGTGTTAAGAGAGAGAGAGCTCCTATATATATAAACAAGGAGATAGACCGTACACTCTGCATTGTTAGGGTGTGTTAAGAGAGAGAGAGAGCTCCAATATATATAAACAAGGAGATAGACCGTACACTCTGCATTGTTAGGGTGTGTTAAGAGAGAGAGAGAGCTCCTATATATATAAACAAGGAGATAGACCGTACACTCTGCATTGTTAGGGTGTGTTAAGAGAGAGAGAGAGCTCCAATATATAAACAAAGGAGATAGACCGTACACTCTGCATTGTTAGGGTGTGATAAGAGAGAGAGAGAGCTCCAATATATAAACAAGGAGATAGACCGTACACTCTGCATTGTTAGGGTTTGATAAGAGAGAGAGAGAGCTCCAATATATAAACAAGGAGATAGACCGTACACTCTGCATTGTTAGGGTTTGATAAGAGAGAGAGAGAGCTCCTATATATATAAACAAGGAGATAGACCGTACACTCTGCATTGTTAGGGTTTGATAAGAGAGAGAGAGAGCTCCTATATATATAAACAAGGAGATAGACCGTACACTCTGCATTGTTAGGGTGTGATAAGAGAGAGAAAGAGCTCCAATATATAAACAAGGAGATAGACCGTACACTCTGCATTGTTAGGGTTTGATAAGAGAGAGAGAGAGCTCCAATATATAAACAAGGAGATAGACCGTACACTCTGCATTGTTAGGGTGTGATAAGAGAGAGAGAGAGCTCCAATATATAAACAAGGAGATAGACCGTACACTCTGCATTGTTAGGGTGTGATAAGAGAGAGAAAGAGCTCCAATATATAAACAAGGAGATAGACCGTACACTCTGCATTGTTAGGGTTTGATAAGAGAGAGAGAGAGCTCCAATATATAAACAAGGAGATAGACCGTACACTCTGCATTGTTAGGGTGTGATAAGAGAGAGAGAGAGAGCTCCAATATATAAACAAGGAGATAGACCGTACACTCTGCATTGTTAGGGTGTGATAAGAGAGAGAGAGAGCTCCAATATATAAACAAGGAGATAGACCGTACACTCTGCATTGCTTTGATACGGATTCTTCTAGAATATACTGTTCAAATTTGGTATCAAGTACTCAGGACAGATATAAAGCAACTAAAAAGAGTCCAAG
>JBAKBP010014913.1:30000-57329 GCA_037953745.1 Lithodes maja
TCTAACTTTCTTTGACAAAATTATATCTTTGAAATGAGCTGGCATTTTTTTTAATAATCTCTCTCTCTCTCTCTCTCTCTCTCTCTCTCTCTCTCTCTCTCTCTCTCTCTCTCTCTCTCAAATACTATTCAGGTCAGATCAGATAACCTCATTTTAGCTTTATAGTTCAGGATATACTTACCAAAGCCCAAAGCCCAAAGGAAACCAAAGCCCCACCCAGGGCCCTGTGCCCCTCAGCAATTATGAAGAGAAAGTTGAGGGGCAAAGGAAAAAATGTGACGCTTTGGCTTCCAATCTAGGTAGACTGGGAGGTCAATCCAAGGAAGAGACGCCGTCACTTGAGATCTAGAAAATATAAAAGTAAAAGGAACAGTCAGAGTAAGCTATGGGTATGGCAGAGATCGCTCAGTTCTCACTCTGATAGACCAGCCCATCACCATGATAGACCAGCCATCACCAAAGGGCTGGTGAGGTAAGTCTTCATGGTGTTAGTGAGCTGGGCCTATAATTAGGCCGTATCATTATGGTTGGGTGTGAGAGAGATCTGCCTTGTGTGGGCCAATCGGCTTTCTGCAGACTCCCATTTTCTTATGTTCTTATGTTCTTATCTGTGTGTCGCCTCGTCTAGGCAGGGAGCGTCCTTAAGTAATATATAATATATGTACTGTATATAATATATGTACATTATATAGAATAATATATGTACATTATATAGAACAGCGAGAGAAGGTGCATGTTTGTTTGTAAGTAGCAAATGGAAGGAATGTGTAAGAGAGTATGGGTCTGTGGGTTCAAGGATTGTGTGGGTGAGAATGAAAGTAGGAATACAAACGTGGGTGATTGTATGCGTGTATGCCCCGACAGAGGATATACTTGAAAGAAAGAAAGAGGAGTTCTGGATGAATGTGGAGGCGTGCCTGGAGAAGTTTGACAAGAACGAAAGAATATTTCTGATTGGGGATATGAATGGTAAGGTGGGTGATAGGAAAGTTGAGGGAGTGGTGGGAGGGTGGGGGGTACCATCAGAGGTGAATGGGAATGGTAGTGCACTTGTGGACGTATGTGTGGGGAGGAGGCTGTGGATAGCCAACACCTTCTTCCGACACAGAATGATCCACAGGTACACGTGGAAACGGATGTTGACGATGAAGGATAAGACAGTGGTGGAACGAAAGTCATTGATTGATTATGTATGTGTGGATGAACGAATGAAGAAATCTGTGATGGATGCTAGGGTGTATAGGGGTATTGGAGGGGGTCTGTCTGATCATTATGTAGTGGTAGCTAAGGTTAGGATACAAAAGAAGTGGGTGAGGAGAGCGGGAGGGAGGCGAGAGGAGGGTGGAATGGTGAGGAGGGTGGAGAGGTTGCAGGAGGAGGAAGTCAGGGAGGAGTACAGGAGAGCAGTGGAAAGACGACTAGGTGGGTTCGACCTGGAAGTTATGGAGGAAGTGGAGGAGATGAGCAAGGTGTTTAAGGATGAGATATGTGCAGCATGTGAGGAGGTGTGTGGAGTGAGGAGAAGAGGGAGGGGAGTGAAAGGTACAGCATGGTGGACAGAAGAGGTAAGAATAGCTGTGGAAGAAAAGAAGAAAGCATATAGAGAGTGGTTGGGTAGTAGAGGGAATGAAGATTCTGAGAGACAGAAACGAGCGAGGTACGTGGAGAGTAAGAGGGTGGTGAAGAGAGTAGTGAAGGAAAGTAAGAGAAGAGTAGATGAGGAATTTGGAAGGAATCTGAGTGTAAAATGGAGGGAGAGTAAGAAACTGTTCTGGAAAGAAGTCAAGAAAGTTAGGGAAGGTAGCAAGGGAAACAGTAAGGGTGTGAAAGATAAGAATGGGAGAATGCTAGCCGAGAAGCAAGAGAGGGTCGATAGATGGAGGGAGTACTTCAGTGAGTTGCTAAATGAAAGGAATGAAGAGCCAGCAAACATAGCTGGATATGGTATGGGAGGGAGAAGAAGAGAAGTAGTGGAGGAGGAGGTGGGGATCAGGAGGTCAGAAGTGTGGGAAGCCATGAAAAGAGTGAAGTTGGGGAAAGCACCAGGAACAGATGGAGTGTGTGGGGAAATGTTGAGGTATGGTGGTGAGATAGTGATAGAATGGGTATGGAAAATGTGCAAACTAGCATGGGAGAAGGGGAGTGCACCCGATGACTGGAAGACTGGCATAATAGTCCCCCTATATAAGGGCAAAGGGGAAAGAGGAGTGTGTGGTAACCACCGAGGAATATGTCTTCTAAGCGTAGTAGGGAAGGTATACAGTAGGGTAGTGATTGAGAGAGTGAGAGTGAGAACGGAGAAATGGATAGGCGACGAGCAGGGAGGCTTTAGGAAGGGAAGAGGATGTGTAGATCAGATTTTTACCCTGAATTGTGTTGTGGAGAAGTATCTGGAGAAGAAACAAAAGGTGTATGTTGCCTTTATGGACTTGGAGAAGGCCTATGACAGAGTGGATAGAGAAGGTTTGTGGAAAGTACTTAGAATATACGGAGTAGAGGGCAAGTTGCTGAAAGCAGTGAAGAGCATGTATGAGGGTGCAAAGGCGGCAGTACGTGTGGAGAGTGAGCAGAGCGAGTTCTTTGACCTGAATGTTGGTTTGAAACAGGGGTGTGTGATGTCCCTGTGGCTGTTTACTGTATATATGGATGGAGTTATGAAAGAAATACTATCAAGAGTAGTGGATGTTGGTGTATCGCTGAAAAGGGAGGGAATTGAGTGGAAGCTACCTATACTACTGTTTGCAGATGATACAGTTCTGATGAGTGATAATGAATGGGAGTTGCAGGGTCTGGTAAATGAGTTTGGAACAGTGTGCGAAAAACGGAATTTGAAGGTAAATACGGGGAAGAGCAAGGTTATGGTCTTCGAAAGGGGTGAAGTCACAGAGTGTGAGGTGAAGCTGAACGGTCAGGCTATGGAGATCGTCAACTCTTTTAAGTATCTGGGCAGTGTGTTGAGTAAAGATGGGACTATGGATGAAGAGGTGCGGGAGAGGGTACAACAGGGGAAGAGGGTTGTAGGAACGCTAAAAGCAGTAACAAGAAATAGGGTGGTCAGTATGGAAGTGAAGAAGTCCTTGCATGACAGTGTGGTAATCCCGACACTGACTTACGGAAGCGAAGCATGGACGTTGGTTGAGAGACTCAGACCAAGAGTGAGAGCAGTGGAAATGAATTACTTAAGGAGTGCGTGCGGAATTACATGGAGGGATAGACAGACTAATGAGGAAGTAAGAAGGAGGTGTGGTGTGGAGGTAGATGTGCTGGAAAGTGTGAAAAGGAACAACTTGAGATGGTTCGGCCATATGGAACGTATGGAAAGCGAGAGAATGACTAAGAGGGTGTACGAGAGCGAGGTGGAGGGACAGAGGGGGAGAGGTAGACCGAATATGAGGTGGAAGGATGGAGTGAGGAACTACATGAATGAAGGCGGTGCTGGTTGGGGGGAGGGGCGTCGACTGACTGGGGACAGAGGTGCATGGGGGCGGTTCGTTCGTGGCCACCCCTTCGGGGATCACGGCGTCAGGCAATAGATAGATAGATAGATATAATATTGTTCATTATAAAATGTTGAGTTGAGCATCCGTGACAATCAGTAGAGCAGCCTCAGTTAACTACAGGTCTGTGTTCCTATCGACAACTTGACGTAATATGATAAAAACAATTAACTTTACTTCAGGATTGTTGTACCGCATACGGAATTGAAATTAATCAATCCAAAACCAATTTGTTTTGTGATCCATGACAGTGAGGCGGATTCAGAGCCTTTGGTTGTGAAGGAGTTATTGGTGGAACGTTGTGATATGTATATTTATTTGGGTTCACTGTTCACGAGCGATGGTTCCTCCTCCTCCGCCATTAAAGCCCATGCTAATGCCAAGATGTCACATGTGTTTAAATTCGTATAATTTATTAGAAACAAATAATTATGTTCCGTTCATTGTGAAGTAGAGTATTCGATGCAGCTCTCCTGGCATCACTCATTTATGGATGTGAATCATGGATAGGAGTGGATCTTAAACCAATGATTAAATTATACAATTGGTGTTTAAATAAATTGCTAGGGGTAAGAAGATCTACATGTTACGATGCATGTTATGTTGAATCAGGATATTCGCCTTAACACGATTTAATTAAACATAAGCAGCATAAATGATTTCGTTCCATGTGACAAGACAGATCCCAGTATGAAGATGATCTATTAACACATGTAATTAAGCTTGTTATTAGCACAAATACTCTGACAAGCAGGTTGATTAGGGAGTTAATAACTACTAATGTGACGGATTTGAGTGTAGCTATGCAGAATGCGAAGATAGTATCGCAAACAGTATTTTTTTTCCAGACGGATAACTTATAAAGATATAAACCCTAGTTTTGTTATAAAGATATAAACCCTAGTTTTGTTATAAAGATATAAACCCTAGTTTTATTATAAATTGAATTGTGTTGTGGAGAAGTATCTGGAGAAGAAACAAAAGGTGTATGTTGCCTTTATGGACTTGGAGAAGGCATATGACAGAGTGGATAGAGAAGGTTTGTGGAAAGTACTTAGAATATACGGAGTAGAGGGCAAGTTGCTGAAAGCAGTGAAGAGCATGTATGAGGGTGCAAAGGCGGCAGTACGTGTGGAGAGTGAGCAGAGCGAGTTCTTTGACCTGAATGTTGGTTTGAAACAGGGGTGTGTGATGTCCCCGTGGTTGTTTACTGTATATATGGATGGAGTTATGAAAGAAATACTATCAAGAGCAGTGGATGTTGGTGTATCGCTGAAAAGGGAGGGAATTGAGTGGAAGCTACCTATACTGCTGTTTGCGGATGATACAGTTCTGATGAGTGATAATGAATGGGAGTTGCAGGGTCTGGTAAATGAGTTTGGAACAGTGTGCGAAAAACGGAATTTGAAGGTAAATACGGGGAAGAGCAAGGTTATGGTCTTCGAAAGGGGTGAAGTCACAGAGTGTGAGGTGAAGCTGAACGGTCAGGCTATGGAGATCGTCAACTCTTTTAAGTATCTGGGCAGTGTGTTGAGTAAAGATGGGACTATGGATGAAGAGGTGCGGGAGAGGGTACAACAGGGGAAGAGGGTTGTAGGAACGCTAAAAGCAGTAACAAGAAATAGGGTGGTCAGTATGGAAGTGAAGAAGTCCTTGCATGACAGTGTGGTAATCCCGACACTGACTTACGGAAGCGAAGCATGGACGTTGGTTGAGAGACTCAGACCAAGAGTGAGAGCAGTGGAAATTAATTACTTAAGGAGTGCGTGCGGAATTACATGGAGGGATAGACAGACTAATGAGGAAGTAAGAAGGAGGTGTGGTGTGGAGGTAGATGTGCTGGAAAGTGTGAAAAGGAACAACTTGAGATGGTTCGGCCATATGGAACGTATGGAAAGCGAGAGAATGACTAAGAGGGTGTACGAGAGCGAGGTGGAGGGACAGAGGGGGAGAGGTAGACCGAATATGAGGTGGAAGGATGGAGTGAGGAACTACATGCATGAAGGCGGTGCTGGTTGGGGGGAGGGGCGTCGACTGACTGGGGACAGAGGTGCATGGGGCGGTTCGTTCGTGGCCACCCCTTCGGGGATCACGGCGTCAGGCAATAGATAGATAGATTATTATAAAGATAAGTTTTGTTATAAAGATATAAAACCTAGTTTTATTATAAAGATATAAACCCTAGTTTTGTTATAAAGATATAAAACCTAGTTTTGTTATAAAGATATAAACCCTAGTTTTGTTATAAAGATATAAAACCTAGTTTTGTTATAAAGATATAAAACCTAGTTTTGTTATAAAGATATAAAACCTAGTTTTGTTATAAAGATATAAACCCTAGTTTTGTTATAAAGATATAAAACCTAGTTTTATTATAAAGATATAACCCCTAGTTTTGTTATAAAGATATAAACCCTAGTTTTGTTATAAAGATATAAACCCTAGTTTTGTTATAAAGATATAAACCCTAGTTTTGTTATAAAGATATAAAACCTAGTTTTGTTATAAAGATATAAACCCTAGTTTTGTTATAAAGATATAAACCCTAGTTTTATTATAAAGATATAAACCCTAGTTGTGTTATAAAGATATAAAACCTAGTTTTATTATAAAGATATAAACCCTAGTTTTGTTATAAAGATATAAACCCTAGTTTTGTTATAAAGATATAAACCCTAGTTTTGTTATAAAGATATAAACCCTAGTTTTGTTATAAAGATATAAAACCTAGTTTTGTTATAAAGATATAAACCCTAGTTTTGTTATAAAGATATAAACCCTAGTTTTGTTATAAAGATATAAACCCTAGTTTTGTTATAAAGATATAAACCCTAGTTTTGTTATAAAGATATAAACCCTAGTTTTGTTATAAAGATATAAAACCTAGTTTTGTTATAAAGATATAAACCCTAGTTTTGTTATAAAGATATAAACCCTAGTTTTGTTATAAAGATATAAACCCTAGTTTTGTTATAAAGATATAAAACCTAGTTTTGTTGTAAAGATATAAACCCTAGTTTTGTTATAAAAATATAAACCCTAGTTTTGTTATAAAGATATAAAACCTAGTTTTGTTATAAAGATATAAACCCTAGTTTTGTTATAAAGATATAAACCCTAGTTTTGTTATAAAGATATAAACCCTAGTTTTGTTTTAAAGATATAAACCCTAGTTTTGTTATACTGATATAAACCCTAGTTTTGTTATAAAGAAAGACACGCAATTAATGAGACACATAGTTTATCATTTACACAGTTCCGTGTGAGTGGACATTAACTAGCGTGTGATACAGGGAGGTGGAACAGGTGGAGGAGGAGCCGCTTGCCACTGAACGAGAGGTTATGTGTGTGTGGAGGAGCATCGGACATGCGAGCTCAAGCAGAAGCACTTATACGTCTTTCAAGAGAGTTTTATCTCCATCAACTCGTCAATATAGCTTCAAGAGGGTATAATATACTGGATATTGTAATGACCAACAATGATGAGCTGATCCACAACCTCACAGTAGACAAAACCAACCTGTCGGACCACAATATTATTACAATGGCGACAAACATAGTTACCAACACACAGCATAGAATTCCCAGCCCTGCAGAGCCCATGGCTGTGAACTTTAATCAGCTTAACTTTGTCAGTGAATCTATATGCTGGGAAACCTTAAAAGGGAACTTAGTGAAGTGGATTGGGCCATAAAGTTCAAGGAATCTGCTCCCGAGGCCCAACATAACAAACTACTGAAAATTTGCATAGAATTTTCTGAAAAATAATTACCCCTTAGAAAATAGTCATCACAGAAAAATATACCACGTGTTCGTAGGATACTGATGCGCAAGCGAACGAACCTACGAAAGAAGCTGAAGCGTAGTTACGGTATACTAAATAAACAACGAATTGAAGCCAACATTACCTCTATTGAAGAAAACTCAAGACATCAGTAGAAATAGAAAATCGCAGACAATAATTTCAAGCGTGTCATGCATTAAAACAAACTCAAAATACTGTTATAAGTATGCTGCAAACAAATAAAAAGTAAGAGCGGGTGTTTAGTCCACTGACGGATACGAACGGCCAAACCATGAACGAACCTGAGGCGATGTCGAGTGCGTGTGTGTGTGTGTGCGTGTGTATGTGTATGTGCGTGTTACTCACTCAGTTACTTGTTCGTCAAGGGGAATCCACGCAATGCAAGCTAAGCTCATTATTATCGCGCCTCCTTAACTGGGAATGTATTGCGTGAAATGCATGTTAAGTGTTTTATGTACTGTTGGAATGGCTGTGGATGTGTGTGTAGTCTGTATTTTAGCCAATTGGCGACATCGGAAACGAAGGCTTAGGGTGGATCTGTATGGTACCATTCTCACTATAGATGGTACCGTCTCGCCCAAAGGCTTAGGTAGCCATCAGCTTAGGTGAACCATATGATACCCATCTCGCCTTGTACCATTTTTGCCAACCCCAGATGGGACGTCACAATGTCGTCCACTTATTCCAGGTACCTATTTACAGCTAGGTGAACTGAGGCTAACACATGAAAGGAGACAAGCCCAATTTGTCTCCGCCCGGCCGGGGATTGAACCCCCGACCCCTCGTGTGTGAGACGAGAGCTCTACCTACTAGGCTACGGGCTGTGCCATAAGGTGCGTTGTTGTGTGTGTGTATGTGTGTGCGTGCGTGCGTGCGTATGTGTGTGCGTTTGTGTATGTGTGTGCGTGCGTGTGTGTATGTGTGTGTGTGCGTGTGGAGTGTCCTTCAACCCAAGGTCCATAGATACAACGTTGTATCTAAGGACCTTGCTTCAACCTAGTAGTGTCCGTATGCACCTGCCAGAGTCCGAACCCTTGTTGCCACTCCTGACTGTGAGCCACACAGGTACTACATGACGTAGGTAGACTGGTTTATTATGGTGGTGTGTGTGTGTGTGTGTGTGCGCGCTATATAATGTTCGCGTGTGTGTGTGTGTATGTGTGCTCTATAATGTTCGTGTGTGTATGTGTGTGTGTGTGTGTGTGTGTGTGTGTGTGTGCTCTATAATGTTCGTGTGTTCATGTGCGTATATGTTAAAGTGCGTGTGTATGTATGTTTATGAGTGATAAGTTATGACCTCGAGCTGAACACACCATAATAACCTAATTAGAACATCAAAGTGACAGGAGGTGATTTAGACTAGCTAGGGCTATAATAGTGTTTACCCTTTGTGACGCATGTCGAGTATGAGCATGCTGTACAGAACGCCCAGTCAGGCCCCACCCTCGCTAGGATCGTCAGGGCAGGAACTTTGGCTGTAGTCTGTGTAGAGTTTCCTAACTCAGTTTATGTGAACCGTTGTACTATAAGTATTATCATTATGTATTTTGTTTTCTTCTAAGTCAACGAGTTCTATTTTATATCATTAGATATAAGTATTGTGTGTGGGACTTATATGTAATGATGAGAGGAGAGAGAGAGAGATATTACGTAACGGGGATCAGTGAGTGCGCCACGCGGGCCGGTAGGCCTAATTCCCTCCTCCCTCCTCCCTTCCTCCCTTTCAGCGCGTGGGAAGTTCTTTGTCGATCCCAGATTGAGAGAGAATATGACGTCATGATTGCCAGTGGGCGGTCCTTAAGTAGTTTGAGATATGCCGCTAGAGGGCCGAGTATAAAAAGAGAGGTTCGTGCCACCAGAACTCAGAACTCATCAGGCAAAGCGACTTCTCATATCCCTTGCAACTATCCATATTCTTCCGACTGATGTGAACTTTCTCTACTCTCTGAACAGCCTATCTTCTTCTCTTCTCGTCCCTGTTTAACCTCCATGACCCCTTTGGTGCAGATTTAGTCAGCCAAAGTATTATCGCTTGAGTTCTCACGAGATAAGTGCCTGTTAGATAGCCTATTTTTGGAAGGGTTAACTAGAATAGGATTGATTGATGTTTGTTGCACTCGTATATGCATTTCCCTGTGTGCGATTATTCATGTTCCTGTTTTCTGCTGGTTTAGGCAATGCTAGACTGGGATAGGGTTTCTGAGTTGTGATTTCCTATGAGTACTAGGTTGCGGTTGAACCAGTACAATTGCAACGGAGACGTGGAACGCCTAGGTGGTCTTTCTGACGGTGTACCGTGGGAGTTTAGCACTGTGTTGCGAGTGAGGGCTTTTGCCTGTGCCACCCAACACTGTGCTATCTCATTTGCTTGACTTTGAGAGGATCGCCAGGAGAGAACCAGATACTAGTGATCTGGATCTCTCAAGAGAGCATCCCGTCAATTACCGTAATTTGGCCGCACAGTCTTAAGGACCTCGCTAGGCTACGAGCCGCTTGCTCAGCCATTGTCTCTTAACCTTAGATATCCCAGCTAGACTTTGCTCGACCAGCAGATACAGTATAGTATTGAAGCTTCTCCTTATGTATATTATTGTTTAAGCATTATTGATTTCATGTGTGGCACGCTTAGCTACTTCAGAGATTAGTGGCCCACGAGCACAATCTTAGTAGGCTATTGCTAGTGCATTGTCGGAGTACTTCTTCTTAATGTTTGCCATATCCTATTGCTTATTCTTATAATTCTTCTTATGTCAATTTAAAGCCTTTAATTACCAGTGTGTTATTTATTAAATTGCTGTTCAAAATCCGATACTTACTTCTTATGAGTATTCGAGAAGCATCTAACTTATCTGAAGATTCCTTGCTTGATGCTCGAGGACTATTGTTTAACGTAACGTAATAGTGCCGATCCGAAGTAGAGGGTGGAGGACTTCTTAAGTTCTTAGTTCAAGGGTGGATTACTTCGGCTTCGGCCAACACTATTCTTTAGTGTTGTAGTACTTTCTTCTTTGTTTGATTGTTGACCAGACTAGATAACTCCCGTCTTGCTATTAGTCTGTTGTGTGAAACGCTAGTACCGAGTTCTTGTATACCCCGTTATAGCAGATAGAACTCTGGAGGGTAGTGGCGTTTTTTGTTCGGCTGGCAGTACTCTGGGGTTGGGATCGTGTGTTTCCGTTGTGGCAGCGAGCCATACTCGAGTCCTGTGTAAGAGCCCTAGTGTACCCGAGTGCCCGGTCGTAACAAATGGCGACCTTGCTTAGGATTTTGTGAACAGTATAATTTTTTGCAGAGTTGTACAACATTCGTTTGTTCGTACTTTAGCGTACATATTGAAGAATATTTTTTTTTGTAAGGCAATTAGGAGAGCATTTAAGAGACTCCAGTTAATTTAGTAATTAGTGCTTGCATAAGGGAGTTTAACACTTTTGTCTCGAGAATTTTTTGGTGAACTTCAGTATGTCGGGCCCTAGTACTGACGAGGAGCGAGAGATGCTAAGTGAGGAGGTGCCGTTAGTAACTAGTGAGGAGGATGCTAGACTTTTTGTGAGTAAGCAGTACCATGTGACGGAGGAGAGGCTGACTGGGGTGAATGTTTATGGCTTGCACCTGATAGCCAAGGTTTTGGGTCTATCCAATGTAGGAGGGATGTCCAAGGGGGAGCTGATTTCCTGGGTGTTGCGTGGGCGACATGGGGTTTCGGAGGAGAGGGCGTTTGGGGGGGTTCCTCCCCAGATCCCCTCTCACTCGACTCCCACAGTGCCGTCCACTCAGTTGCCGGAGGTTAGCACTCTCCCACAGAGGGATGAGCATTGGAAGATTGGAGTGCCCTCGGGCGGTGCGTATGGTGGTTCCCCAGTTCTTGCCCCCCCTCCTTCAGTAGTGGCAGCTCCCTCTTCCGGCCTGTCTCCTGAGATGATATTTAAACTCGAGCTTGCTAAAATGGAGAATGAGGCTAGGAAGCAGGAGATGGAGAATGAGGCTAGGAAGCAGGAGATGGAGAATGAGTCTAGGAGGCAGGAGACTGAGGTTAGGAAGCAGGAGAATGAGACTAGGAGGCATGAGATTGAGGTTAGGAGGCACGAGGCTGAGCTTAGGTACGACTCAGAGAAATATTGTGCTCAAATAGATTTAGATAAGACTCGTGCAGAGTCGACAGGGATTCGGATGGGCCGT
Organism: Lithodes maja; assembly: GCA_037953745.1. Lineage (NCBI taxonomy): Eukaryota > Metazoa > Arthropoda > Malacostraca > Decapoda > Lithodidae > Lithodes > Lithodes maja. The sequence continues at coordinate 41,479 of JBAKBP010014913.1, forward strand.
GAGGGCCAAGTAAGAGAACAGTCCTTGTCCCACTTAGTCAAGTTGGTGCCGGCATTTAGTGAAACTGAAGTCACAGAATTTTTTAATCGTTTTGAGAAGAAGTGTAGGGAGCATAATTGGCCTGAAGAGAAGTGGGCAGCTCTGGTCTCCTCAAGACTTACGGGTAAGGGTCTGAAGGCTTATGATGCACTGCCTTTAGAGTCTTGCATTGACTACCCAGTATTGAAGAGAGCTGTCCTACGGGCATACGAGTTGCAACCAGAAACATATCGATTGAAGTTTCGGGGTGTTACAAAGACTAGGGAGGCGACCTTTCTTGAACATGCCCGGGACTTAAAAGATGCACTTGCTAACTGGACACGTTCTGAGAAAGCTGAGACGGCCGAACAGTTGACTGAGCTGTTTCTGCTCGAGCAGTTTTATAAGTGTACTGGTGCAGATATGACTTTAACTATTAAAGAAAAGAACCCTAAAACTCTACAGGAGGCAGCTGAGATGGCTGACCTCCGGCTATCACTAATTCGTGGGTGCGGGTCTGCCCAGCGTAGTGAGGCAGGTAACAAGGGGCGTGACGCCCCACCCCCCCGAGTTAGTGATATACATTATGCAAACAAGTACAAGAGTTATAATACCAAGACTGACCACAAGACTAGCACCGTCCCATTTAAGAAGGGGCCGGGCCCTTCCCAGTACCAAGGGAAGCCCAAAGGGGAGTTAGAGTGTTATCAATGTCATAAAAAGGGGCACTTTGCAAGAGTCTGTCCTAGCAAACCACCTACAGCAGCTGTGTCTTTGGCCTGCAACATTGGTGTGTCTCTGAAGCCTTCTGAGTTTGCCCGGGGCAGTTCGTCAGAGGCTGAGGCACAGCCAATGCAGAAGCACCTGGGAGGCTCGAACCCTGCTCAGGATGTTTTTTGCGACCATAGAGGACGGGGTTGCGTGATGTGGGCGGGGCGCAAGCATGGAGTAGAGGTCTTGCGTGATACAGGTGCTTCCCAGACTTTGATGAAAAACTTGACTGGCTACCCTATAAATGCGGCTCGGGTGGTGGTGGTGCAGGGTATTAATGCAACTCGGTCATACCCGCTGGTGCGGTTGGAGTTGGAGGTGGATGGTGTGGCACGTGAATTGGATGTTGGGATTGTGGAGAAACTGCCAGTGGAGGGCGTCGACCTTCTTCTCGGCAACGACTTTGCAATGCCCGCTTCTGAGGTTCTACCCTTAGTCGTTGCCGAGAGGCCGGCCGACGTGAGTAGGGAAGAGCGAGAGTGGGTCGAGCGGTGCCAGGCACAACCCATGGCGTGTGCTGTCACCCGAGCTCGGGCAGCTAAAGTGTCACAGCCTAGTCCTCCGTCTTCAGACCAGCAGAGGAACGATCAACAGGAGGAGGCTAAAGCTGGAGTTGGTTTTAAGAGTTTTGACTCGGCGGCTCTCCTGGGTGATTCAGTATTAGCACCATTACTTAGTTCTGGAGTAGCCCCTGGGCCTGTCATCGAGAGTGACGAGGCTGGGCATGACGAGTCTCCACGACAGCAACGTTATGAACATCGAGAGAGACAGAGGGAGCAGCTCAGTATCGGGGAGGGTCATGCATTGCTCCGGGAGCAGTTAGATCGCTTGGCACCCTCAGATATACGTCGGTTGCAGCTGGAGGACCCTGAGCTCCAAACGTGTGCTAATGGAGCTGTGGAGCTCGACGAGGACGGTGATGCACAGCCGGGAGATCTTTTTTATTTAGATGGCATCCTGTATCGGCGTTTTCAAGACCCTAACCGTAGCTGGAAGATGGGGTCCGGGGTAGTGGACCAGTTGATGGTGCCGCGGGAGTGCAGGGATAGCCTACTGAGTTTGGCGCATGACACACCGCTGGCAGGACATTTGGGGGTAAGAAAAACGGTGGCGGCTTTGGGGAAGTTGTTTTGGTGGCCGGGGATGAAGTCTCATGTGCAGTCCTGGATAAACTCATGTGATATTTGTCAACGGGTCGGGAAACCAAACCAAGTTATTCCTAAAGCTCCGTTGCACCCTATTCCTGTAATTGGGCCACCTTTTAGTAAGATTGTTGTTGACATGGTTGGTCCCCTCCCTCCCACAAAGGCTGGTAATAAATTTTTGTTAACCATCATGGATGTTGCCACTAGATACCCCGATGCATACCCCATGAAAAACGGCATGGCTAAGACGGTAGTCAGTAACTTGTTGTGGTACTTTTCAAGGTACGGGTACCCGGAGGAGATTCAGTCTGATCAGGGGTCCAATTTCACCTCCAATCTCTTTAAGCAAACAATGCAACAGCATGGAATACGGGCGGTGGTATCGTCAGCGTATCACCCTGAGAGCCAAGGGGTGCTTGAGCGGTGGCATGCCACCCTTAAAAGCATGCTCAGGTGTTATTGTGCTGATAACGGAAGAGATTGGGATCTTGGATTGCCGTATGTACTGTTTGCTGCTCGGGAAGTGCCTGGTGAGAGCCTGGGATTTAGTCCAAACGAGCTGATTTTTGGACACCGAGTCAGGGGCCCCCTTAATATGCTGCGGGAAATTTGGGAAGGAACTGTGCCGCCTTGTTCCTTGTTGAAGTATGTGTTTGAAAGCCGTGAGCGCATGCTTAAGAGTCTGGAGATGGCAGGTCGGAATTTAACAGGGTCACAAGCTTTAATGAAGGACAGGTATGATCGCAAAGTGAAGCTCCGGGAGTTCATTGTGGGACAGGAGGTGTTGATTTTGTTGCCTTTGGTGGGTAACCCCTTGTCGGCGAAGTATACTGGACCCTATAAAATTGTGGAGAAAATTTCGGACCTAGATTACCTTGTTGCCACTCCAGACAGGAGGAAGAAGAATCAGTTATGTCACGTGAACCTGATAAAAGAGTATGTGAGGCGCCCCTCTGAGCCTCTCACTGTCCCTGTGTTGGCTTGTTGCGGCCGTGGTGGAGAAGGAGAGGGGGACAGTCAAGCTTCAGAGGAGGATAGCTGGGATCACCATGTTTCAGCGGATCAGTGGGCGGGGAACTCGAGCCTAAGGGCTGACGAGGCTATAGCCCATTTGCCTGAGCCGCAATTTGAAGCTATCCGTCAGTTGCTCGGTTTATACCCCACTGTATTCGCTGAACATCCAGGCCTCACTACTCAGGCTATGCATGATGTTGACGTGGGGCACCATCTACCCTTTAAGTCAATCCCATACCGTGTGCCCCCCATAAAACTACCCGCTCTGAGGGATGAGTTGGAGTATATGCTCGGTAGAGGGTTGATAGAGAAAGGTACCGTTAAATGGACTTCCCCCGTAACACTGCAGCCTAAACCAGATGGCAAGGTACGCTTCTGTATTGATTTCCGTAGGCTAAACGGTTTGACTCCAACTAACCCATATCCTCTTCCTCGGGTTGATGATAGTGTTGATAAAATTGGTAATGCTCGGTTTTTGTCTAAAGTTGATTTAGTAAAAGGTTACTGGCAAGTACCTTTGTCCGAGCGCGCTAAAGAGGTATGTGGTTTTGTGGTGGACGGGAGTACTTACCGGTGTAATGTTATGCCCTATGGACTTAAGAATGCACCAGCAACGTTTCAGAACCTGATGAATGAAATTGTCAAGGACATTCCAAATTGCACCGTATACTTGGACGATGTAATCATTTATGATGACGACTTTGAGAGCCATTGTGAGCACCTGGAGACCTTGTTCCGGAAACTTAGTGAAGCAAGTCTGGTAGTAAATTTGGCAAAGTGTGACTTCGTAAAAGCCACTGTGCAGTACCTTGGGTTTGTAGTGGGAAGGGGACAGGTGTGCCCTCCTCAGAACAAGGTACAGGCTATCAATAAATTTCCGCACCCAACCACCAAGAAGCAGATCATGAGATTCTTGGGTATGATAGGCTACTACAGACGCTTTATAAAAGGTTACTCCACGGTGTTGGCACCTCTCACAGATTTGTTATCTAAAGACAAAAAGTTTTTGTGGGCGCCTGAGTGTGAAAAGGCTTTTAATTTAGTGAAGCATTTGCTGTGTACTCACCCGATACTCAGGGCCCCAGACTTTAACAGGCCTTTTCAGCTGGCAACAGATGCTAGTGGTGTAGGGGCTGGTGCCGTCTTGCTACAGACAGACAATGAAGGTGTGGAACACCCAGTAAGTTTCTTTTCTAAGAAGTTCAATGCTGCACAAAAGAACTATTCTACAATAGAAAAGGAATTACTGGCGATTGTGCTGTCACTCAGGCACTTCGAGGTGTATGTTCCAGCCTATGGCCCAGTCGTGGTTATCTACACTGATCATCACCCTTTGAGATTCCTAAATCAATTTCACAATCGCAATATGAGACTGACCCGGTGGTCATTGATGTTGCAGGAGTATAACCTGGACATCCGGCATATTGCGGGATGTGACAATGTGATTGCGGATTGTTTATCGAGGGTAGATGATCAGTCGTAGGCTATCACAGGTGTATGATCCTGAAGAGATTGACACACGGGTAGCCTCCTGCTTTGGTTTGAGTAGTATTTTGCGCTTGGTGCTTGTTGGCTCGCGGTTGTAGCCCAGCGTATTGGGTCGTAAAGCAGGAGTTGAGCGTTTGGTATAGAAGAAAATAGGCTGCCCTTATAGTGCAGCCGGAAAAAAACATATTAAAATATAAAAAATCATATAAAAACTCTTTCTTTTTGATATAGATAATTGTATAAGTTTGTCATAGCCTATAGTGTTTGAGTAGTCCACGAACTATCAAACGGCTGAGCTGCTGTAAGCTCGCTCTGGGAGCATGATATTATGTCTTTTACTATTGTTGGGAGGAGTTATGAAATGTGAATTTTTTTTTTATATATAAGATGTGTTTTAGTGATAAACTCAGCGTTGTTTTAGTGCCATGCGGTCGCTGGGTGTGAGGGGTTTGATGGGGTTCTGTATATCAGATTTTAGCTCAGGGTTGAGCAAGTAAAATCTTGGGGGAGGTGTGACGCATGTCGAGTATGAGCATGCTGTACAGAACGCCCAGTCAGGCCCCACCCTCGCTAGGATCGTCAGGGCAGGAACTTTGGCTGTAGTCTGTGTAGAGTTTCCTAACTCAGTTTATGTGAACCGTTGTACTATAAGTATTATCATTATGTATTTTGTTTTCTTCTAAGTCAACGAGTTCTATTTTATATCATTAGATATAAGTATTGTGTGTGGGACTTATATGTAATGATGAGAGGAGAGAGAGAGAGATATTACGTAACGGGGATCAGTGAGTGCGCCACGCGGGCCGGTAGGCCTAATTCCCTCCTCCCTCCTCCCTTCCTCCCTTTCAGCGCGTGGGAAGTTCTTTGTCGATCCCAGATTGAGAGAGAATATGACGTCATGATTGCCAGTGGGCGGTCCTTAAGTAGTTTGAGATATGCCGCTAGAGGGCCGAGTATAAAAAGAGAGGTTCGTGCCACCAGAACTCAGAACTCATCAGGCAAAGCGACTTCTCATATCCCTTGCAACTATCCATATTCTTCCGACTGATGTGAACTTTCTCTACTCTCTGAACAGCCTATCTTCTTCTCTTCTCGTCCCTGTTTAACCTCCATGACCCCTTTGGTGCAGATTTAGTCAGCCAAAGTATTATCGCTTGAGTTCTCACGAGATAAGTGCCTGTTAGATAGCCTATTTTTGGAAGGGTTAACTAGAATAGGATTGATTGATGTTTGTTGCACTCGTATATGCATTTCCCTGTGTGCGATTATTCATGTTCCTGTTTTCTGCTGGTTTAGGCAATGCTAGACTGGGATAGGGTTTCTGAGTTGTGATTTCCTATGAGTACTAGGTTGCGGTTGAACCAGTACAATTGCAACGGAGACGTGGAACGCCTAGGTGGTCTTTCTGACGGTGTACCGTGGGAGTTTAGCACTGTGTTGCGAGTGAGGGCTTTTGCCTGTGCCACCCAACACTGTGCTATCTCATTTGCTTGACTTTGAGAGGATCGCCAGGAGAGAACCAGATACTAGTGATCTGGATCTCTCAAGAGAGCATCCCGTCAATTACCGTAATTTGGCCGCACAGTCTTAAGGACCTCGCTAGGCTACGAGCCGCTTGCTCAGCCATTGTCTCTTAACCTTAGATATCCCAGCTAGACTTTGCTCGACCAGCAGATACAGTATAGTATTGAAGCTTCTCCTTATGTATATTATTGTTTAAGCATTATTGATTTCATGTGTGGCACGCTTAGCTACTTCAGAGATTAGTGGCCCACGAGCACAATCTTAGTAGGCTATTGCTAGTGCATTGTCGGAGTACTTCTTCTTAATGTTTGCCATATCCTATTGCTTATTCTTATAATTCTTCTTATGTCAATTTAAAGCCTTTAATTACCAGTGTGTTATTTATTAAATTGCTGTTCAAAATCCGATACTTACTTCTTATGAGTATTCGAGAAGCATCTAACTTATCTGAAGATTCCTTGCTTGATGCTCGAGGACTATTGTTTAACGTAACGTAATAGTGCCGATCCGAAGTAGAGGGTGGAGGACTTCTTAAGTTCTTAGTTCAAGGGTGGATTACTTCGGCTTCGGCCAACACTATTCTTTAGTGTTGTAGTACTTTCTTCTTTGTTTGATTGTTGACCAGACTAGATAACTCCCGTCTTGCTATTAGTCTGTTGTGTGAAACGCTAGTACCGAGTTCTTGTATACCCCGTTATAGCAGATAGAACTCTGGAGGGTAGTGGCGTTTTTTGTTCGGCTGGCAGTACTCTGGGGTTGGGATCGTGTGTTTCCGTTGTGGCAGCGAGCCATACTCGAGTCCTGTGTAAGAGCCCTAGTGTACCCGAGTGCCCGGTCGTAACACCTTTCAATACTGTGCTGTTAATTATAGCTTAGTTATATATATATATATTCCTGTCTGTCTTTCTGATTGCCTGCTTGTCTCTCTCGCTATCTATGTATATCTATCTAGGCTATCTATTATATTTCATTCATATGTCAGCCCATAAATAGTTTAGTCATAGTTTCACACCGGAAAGTTTGTGAACAAGAAATGTATGTACACGCTACAAGATCATTCCGACCACAATTGTAACCAGTAGCCCCGTTAGCCTTAGCATAAAGTAGACGCTCAGGCGGAAATTTCTTTGTGGTCCCTTTACGCAGTTATAAATAGACCTTCAGGGCGGGGGGGGGGGGGGGGGGGAGTTGTTTTGTCTAACTCATGTTTAGTCCCATTAGCTTTGAGAATTTATAACGTTTGTTACATTCTTTTTGCGATTTTAAGACCGTTCGCCCCATTTTCTTGTCAATATAAAGACCTTTTATGCCATAAGGTGTTGATTTTTGCCTGGCGAGTGGTAGCGAGCCTGTAATTATAGGAGGAATTGGCCATCGGCCTAGGCATTTTTATACCGAAAAATGTAAACATTTATCTTGAAGTGGGGGTATATATATTTTTTTTTTTTTTTTTTTTCAAAGCTTGATGGAGGTCTTGCGATGAAACTATTAGAAGAAAAAAATATATATGGCATATATACTGTATATATATAATATATATATATAATATATATATATAATATATATACTGTATATATATATATATATATTTTTTTTTATATATATATATATATATAATATAATATATACCGTACCAAAATATAACCACTAGCCCCTTAATGTGGTTGACCGCAGACCTTGCAGTACTATTGCCAGCATAAAACTGTAATTTCAGCAGTTGCAGTCAGCAGTTGCAGTCAGCAGTACTGTATTGTTATTTGCGGTATCATTCTCGGTGTTGCAAAGGAAACCCGTGTCCCTATAATGGTAGCACTGTGTAAGGGCCTCCACAGTGGTGTCTGACGGTGGTTATTAAGGGGGAGGTAGTGGTTTGGTCTCCCTCGTGTTTAGTCCCATTAGCGTCGAGATTTTAAGACGTTTGTGCCATTAATTTGGCGATTTTAAGACCCTTCGCCCTATTTCTTTGTCAATATAAAGACCTTTTGTGTCATTTAAGTGTTGATATTTTTTCCTGGCGAGCGATAGCGAGCCTGTAATTCCAGGAGGAACCGGCCTTCGGCCAGGACATTTTTTTTACCTCTAACCTCTGTATTTCCAAAAACGATCAGAGTAATCGAGCTAATATTTCTATCATTTGGGAAGAGTCAGTCAAGCAATAGGTGTGAAAATTTACAGCCAGTTTGCTCTAGCCCTTTTTGAGTTACTGAGGATAAAGGTCATGATTTCTCGCCTACTTACAGTGAATAGACTAGTAGTATGGTTGAACCCGAGCCTACTATTACCTTGACTGTGGAGATATAGCCGTGCTTGTGGTCATGTTATACAGAAAGCAACAGTTGGTCCGCCCCCCTGTCTAAAGGTTGGGGACTCCTATAAATATTCATCAGGCTACACAACTCCTCCCTAGAACCCCCTTTGAAGTCAGATTTGTACATTTTTCTATAGAAAAATGTCCCGACGAAAGGCCGATTTCTCCTTATTTGCAGGCTTGCTATCGACCGCCAGGAAAACATAGACACTAGATTGGGGTGAAGCGTCATATAATCGCTAAATTAATGGAGCGAAACAGGGGGATTGGGAATCTAAGAAGCCCAAGAGGACTGTACGTACGTCAATGATTAAACTCGTGCACACTACCTGGTCTGTGATGGTAGCCGTGCCTGTAGTCATGGCAACAGTTGGTCCGGCCCGGGTCTCTAAGTGGCTGACTGGACCACTCAAGCTGTACAGACCAGTACCTCTTAACCAGTGCCAAGTATAGACCAATTCAACCAATACCTCTTAACCAGTGCCAAGTATAGACCAATTCAAACAGTACCTCTTAACCAGTGCCAAGTATAGACCAATTCAAACAGTACCTCTTAACCAGTGCCAAGTATAAACCAAGTCAACCAATACTATTTAAGGGGAGATTTGTATTTATTTGTTAATTCATTTATTTATATATTATTTTGTCTTAGCTTCTTTCCAAGACCTCCATTAAGCTTAAACCAGTACTATACCCCCAATAACCCCCTTTGAGATACATTTGTACATTTTTTGGTAGATAAATGTCCCGGCCGAAGGCCGCTTGCTCCTAAATTACAGGCTCGCAAACGTTCGCGAGGACGAAACAGACACCTAATTGGCACAAAAGGTCTTAGAATCATCAAACTAATGGGGCAAACGTCTTTAAATCTCAAAACTAATGGTGCTTGACATGGAAGAGAAGGGGATCCAGAAAAAACGAACCTACCCTTTACCAGTGCCATCTAATAGATCAATTGGTCCAGCACCTCTTAACCCGGGCCATCTAAACGAACCTACCCTTTACCAGTGCCATCTAATAGATCAATTGGTCCAGCACCTCTTAACCCGGGCCATCTAAACGAACCTACCCTTTACCAGTGCCATCTAATAGATCAATTGGTCCAGCACCTCCTCACCCAGAAGTGGGTGAGGAGAGCGGGAGGGAGGCGAGAGGAGGGTGGAATGGTGAGGAGGGTGGAGAGGTTGCAGGAGGAGGAAGTCAGGGAGGAGTACAGGAGAGCAGTGGAAAGACGACTAGGTGGGTTCGACCTGGAAGTTATGGAGGAAGTGGAGGAGATGAGCAAGGTGTTTAAGGATGAGATCTGTGCAGCATGTGAGGAGGTGTGTGGAGTGAGGAGAAGAGGGAGGGGAGTGAAAGGTACAGCATGGTGGACAGAAGAGGTAAGAATAGCTGTGGAAGAAAAGAAGAAAGCATATAGAGAGTGGTTGGGTAGTAGAGGGAATGAAGATTCCGAGAGACAGAAACGAGCGAGGTACGTGGAGAGTAAGAGGGTGGTGAAGAGAGTAGTGAAGGAAAGTAAGAGAAGAGTAGATGAGGAATTTGGAAGGAATCTGAGTGTAAAATGGAGGGAGAGTAAGAAACTGTTCTGGAAAGAAGTCAAGAAAGTTAGGGAAGGTAGCAAGGGAAACAGTAAGGGTGTGAAAGATAAGAATGGGAGAATGCTAGCCGAGAAGCAAGAGAGAGTCGAAAGATGGAGGGAGTACTTCAGTGAGTTGCTAAATGAAAGGAATGAACAGCCAGCAAACATAGCTGGATATGGTATGGGAGGGAGAAGAAGAGAAGTAGTGGAGGAGGAGGTGGGGATCAGGAGGTCAGAAGTGTGGGAAGCCATGAAAAGAGTGAAGTTGGGGAAAGCACCAGGAACAGATGGAGTGTGTGGGGAAATGTTGAGGTATGGTGGTGAGATAGTGATAGAATGGGTATGGAAAATGTGCAAACTAGCATGGGAGAAGGGGAGTGCACCCGATGACTGGAAGACTGGCATAATAGTCTCCCTATATAAGGGCAAAGGGGAAAGAGGAGTGTGTGGTAACCACCGAGGAATATGTCTTCTAAGCGTAGTAGGGAAGGTATACAGTAGGGTAGTGATTGAAAGAGTGAGAGTGAGAACGGAGAAATGGATAGGCGACGAGCAGGGAGGCTTTAGGAAGGGAAGAGGATGTGTAGATCAGATTTTTACCCTGAATTGTGTTGTGGAGAAGTATCTGGAGAAGAAACAAAAGGTGTATGTTGCCTTTATGGACTTGGAGAAGGCCTATGACAGAGTGGATAGAGAAGGTTTGTGGAAAGTACTTAGAATATACGGAGTAGAGGGCAAGTTGCTGAAAGCAGTGAAGAGCATGTATGAGGGTGCAAAGGCGGCAGTACGTGTGGAGAGTGAGCAGAGCGAGTTCTTTGACCTGAATGTTGGTTTGAAACAGGGGTGTGTGATGTCCCCGTGGTTGTTTACTGTATATATGGATGGAGTTATGAAAGAAATACTATCAAGAGCAGTGGATGTTGGTGTATCGCTGAAAAGGGAGGGAATTGAGTGGAAGCTACCTATACTGCTGTTTGCGGATGATACAGTTCTGATGAGTGATAATGAATGGGAGTTGCAGGGTCTGGTAAATGAGTTTGGAACAGTGTGCGAAAAACGGAATTTGAAGGTAAATACGGGGAAGAGCAAGGTTATGGTCTTCGAAAGGGGTGAAGTCACAGAGTGTGAGGTGAAGCTGAACGGTCAGGCTATGGAGATCGTCAACTCTTTTAAGTATCTGGGCAGTGTGTTGAGTAAAGATGGGACTATGGATGAAGAGGTGCGGGAGAGGGTACAACAGGGGAAGAGGGTTGTAGGAACGCTAAAAGCAGTAACAAGAAATAGGGTGGTCAGTATGGAAGTGAAGAAGTCCTTGCATGACAGTGTGGTAATCCCGACACTGACTTACGGAAGCGAAGCATGGACGTTGGTTGAGAGACTCAGACCAAGAGTGAGAGCAGTGGAAATGAATTACTTAAGGAGTGCGTGCGGAATTACCTGGAGGGATAGACAGACTAATGAGGAAGTAAGAAGGAGGTGTGGTGTGGAGGTAGATGTGCTGGAAAGTGTGAAAAGGAACAACTTGAGATGGTTCGGCCATATGGAACGTATGGAAAGCGAGAGAATGACTAAGAGGGTGTACGAGAGCGAGGTGGAGGGACAGAGGGGGAAAGGTAGACCGAATATGAGGTGGAAGGATGGAGTGAGGAACTACATGAATGAAGGCGGTGCTGGTTGGGGGGAGGGGCGTCGACTGACTGGGGACAGAGGTGCATGGGGGCGGTTCGTTCGTGGCCACCCCTTCGGGGATCACGGCGTCAGGCAATAGATAGATAGATAGATAGACCTCTTAACCCGGGCCATCTAAACGAACCTACCCTTTACCAGTGCCATCTAAGGGATCAATTGGTCCAGCACCTCTTAACCCCGTCCATCTAAACGAACCTACCCTTTACCAGTGCCATCTAATAGATCAATTGGTCCAGCACCTCTTAACCCAGGCCATCTAAACGAACCTACCCTTTACCAGTGCCATCTAATAGATCAATTGGTCCAGCACCTCTTAACCCGGGCCATCTAAACGAACCTACCCTTTACCAGTGCCATCTAAGGGATCAATTGGTCCAGCACCTCTTAACCCGGGCCATCTAAACGAACCTACCCTTTACCAGTGCCATCTAATAGATCAATTGGTCCAGCACCTCTTAACCCGGGCCATCTAAACGAACCTACCCTTTACCAGTGCCATCTAAGGGATCAATTGGTCCAGCACCTCTTAACCCGGGCCATCTAAACGAACCTACCCTTTACCAGTGCCATCTAATAGATCAATTGGTCCAGCACCTCTTAACCCGGGCCATCTAAACGAACCTACCCTTTACCAGTGCCATCTAAGGGATCAATTGGTCCAGCACCTCTTAACCCGGGCCATCTAAACGAACCTACCCTTTACCAGTGCCATCTAATAGATCAATTGGTCCAGCACCTCTTAACCCGGGCCATCTAAACGAACCTACCCTTTACCAGTGCCATCTAATAGATCAATTGATCCAGCACCTCTTAACCCGGGCCATCTAAACGAACCTACCCTTTACCAGTGCCATCTAATAGATCAATTGGTCCAGCACCTCTTAACCCGGGCCATCTAAACGAACCTACCCTTTACCAGTGCCATCTAATAGATCAATTGGTCCAGCACCTCTTAACCCGGGCCATTTAAACGAACCTACCCTTTACCGGTGCCATCTAATAGATCAATTGGTCCAGCACTTCTTAACCCGGGCCATCTAAACGAACCTACCCTTTACCAGTGCCATCTAATAGATCAATTGGGACAGCACCTCTTAACCCGGGCCATCTAAACGAACCTACCCTTTACCAGTGCCATCTAATAGACCAATTGGTCCAGCACCTCTTAACCCGGGCCATCTAAACGAACCTACCCTTTACCAGTGCCATCTAATAGATCAATTGGTCCAGCACCTCTTAACCCGGGCCATCTAAACGAACCTACCCTTTGCCAGTGCCATCTAATAGATCAATTGGTCCAGCACCTCTTAACCCGGGCCATCTAAACGAACCTACCCTTTACCAGTGCCATCTAATAGATCAATTGGTCCAGCACCTCTTAACCCGGGCCATCTAAACGAACCTACCCTTTACCAGTGCCATCTAATAGATCAATTGGTCCAGCACCTCTTAACCCGGGCCATCTAAACGAACCTATCCTTTACCAGTGCCATCTAATAGATCAATTGGTCCAGCACCTCTTAACCCGGGCCATCTAAACGAACCTACCCTTTACCAGTGCCATCTAATAGATCAATTGGTCCAGCACCTCTTAATCCGGGCCATCTAAACGAACCTACCCTTTACCAGTGCCATCTAATAGATCAATTGGTCCAGCACCTCTTAACCCGGGCCATCTAAACGAACCTACCCTTTACCAGTGCCATCTAATAGATCAATTGGTCCAGCACCTCTTAACCCGGGCCATCTAAACGAACCTACCCTTTACCAGTGCCATCTAATAGATCAATTGGTCCAGCACCTCTTAACCCGGGCCATCTAAATGAACCTACCCTTTACCAGTGCCATCTAATAGATCAATTGGTCCAGCACCTCTTTACCCGGGCCATCTAAACGAACCTACGCTTTACCAGTGCCATCTAATAGATCAATTGGTCCAGCACCTCTTAACCCGGGCCATCTAAACGAACCTACGCTTTACCAGTGCCATCTAATAGATCAATTGGTCCTGCACCTCTTAACCCGGGCCATCTAAACGAACCTACCCTTTACCAGTGCCATCTAATAGATCAATTGGTCCAGCACCTCTTAACCCGGGCCATCTAAACGAACCTACCCTTTACCAGTGCCATCTAATAGATCAATTGGTCCAGCACCTCTTAACCCGGGCCATCTAAACGAACCTACCCTTTACCAGTGCCATCTAATAGATCAATTGGTCCAGCACCTCTTAACCCGGGCCATCTAAACGAACCTACCCTTTACCAGTGCCATCTAATAGATCAATTGGTCCAGCACCTCTTAACCCGGGCCATCTAAACGAACCTACCCTTTACCAGTGCCATCTAATGGATCAATTGGTCCAGCACCTCTTAACCCGGGCCATCTAAACGAACCTACCCTTTACCAGTGCCATCTAATGGATCAATTGGTCCAGCACCTCTTAACCCGGGCCATCTAAACGAACCTACGCTTTACCAGTGCCATCTAATCGATCAATTGGTCCAGCACCTCTTAACCCGGGCCATCTAAACGAACCTACCCTTTACCAGTGCCATCTAATCGATCAATTGGTCCAGCACCTCTTAACCCGGGCCATCTAAACGAACCTACCCTTTACTAGTGCCATCTAATAGATCAATTGGTCCAGCACCTCTTAACCCGGGCCATCTAAACGAACCTACCCTTTACCAGTGCCATCTAATAGATCAATTGATCCAGCACCTCTTAACCCGGGCCATCTAAATGAACCTACCCTTTACCAGTGCCATCTAATAGATCAATTGGTCCAGCACCTCTAAACCCGGGCCATCTAAACTAACCTACCCTTTACCAGTGCCATCTAATAGATCAATTGGTCCAGCACCTCTTAACCCGGCCATCTAAACGAACCTACCCTTTACCAGTGCCATCTAATGGATCAATTGGTCCAGCACCTCTTAACCCGGGCCATCTAAACGAACCTACCCTTTACCAGTGCCATCTAATGGATCAATTGGTCCAGCACCTCTTAACCCAGGCCATCTAAACGAACCTACCCTTTACCAGTGCCATCTAATGGATCAATTGGTCCAGCATCTCTTAACCCGGGCCATCTAAACGAACCTACCCTTTACCAGTGCCATCTAATGGATCAATTGGTCCAGCACCTCTTAACCCGGGCCATCTAAACGAACCTACCCTTTACCAGTGCCATCTAATAGATCAATTGGTCCAGCACCTCTTAACCCGGGCTATCTAAACGAACCTACCCTTTACCAGTGCCATCTAATAGATCAATTGGTCCAGCACCTCTTAACCCGGGCCATCTAAACGAACCTACCCTTTACCAGTGCCATCTAATAGATCAATTGGTCCAGCACCTCTTAACCCGGGCCATCTAAACGAACCTACCCTTTACCAGTGCCATCTAATAGATCAATTGGACCAGCACCTCTTAACCCGGGCCTTCTAAACGAACCTACCCTTTACCAGTGCCATCTAATAGATCAATTGGTCCAGCACCTCTTAACCCGGGCCATCTAAACGAACCTACCCTTTACCAGTGCCATCTAATAGATCAATTGGTCCAGCACCTCTTAACCCGGGCCATCTAAACGAACCTACCCTTTACCAGTGCCATCTAATAGATCAATTGGTCCAGCACCTCTTAACCCGGGCCATCTAAACGAACCTACCCTTTACCAGTGCCATCTAATAGATCAATTGGTCCAGCACCTCTTAACCCGGGCCATCTAAACGAACCTACCCTTTACCAGTGCCATCTAATAGATCAATTGGTCCAGCACCTCTTAACCCGGGCCATCTAAACGAACCTACCCTTTACCAGTGCCATCTAATAGATCAATTGGTCCAGCACCTCTTAACCCGGGCCATCTAAACGAACCTACCCTTTACCAGTGCCATCTAATAGATCAATTGGTCCAGCACCTCTTAACCCGGGCCATCTAAACGAACCTACCCTTTACCAGTGCCATCTAATAGATCAATTGGTCCAGCACCTCTTAACCCGGGCCATCTAAACGAACCTACCCTTTACCAGTGCCATCTAATAGATCAATTGGTCCAGCACCTCTTAACCCGGGCCATCTAAACGAACCTACCCTTTACCAGTGCCATCTAATAGATCAATTGGTCCAGCACCTCTTAACCCGGGCCATCTAAACGAACCTACCCTTTACCAGTGCCATCTAATAGATCAATTGGTCCAGCACCTCTTAACCCGGGCCATCTAAACGAACCTACCCTTTACCAGTGCCATCTAATAGATCAATTGGTCCAGCACCTCTTAACCCGGGCCATCTAAACGAAC